>RXPK01005002.1:0-51938 GCA_004143645.1 Protaetia brevitarsis | reverse complement strand
CGGAAATTGGCACACCACATGTTTACATGCAAATTTAATGAGGTTATGCGCAGTTTTAATAGATTTTCTTTATAACTGAAAGGATTGGTTCAGTTTTTAGTCAACGTTGCGTTTTAACAACAATCAATGAGTAATGCAACTAATAGGATTCTAAATAGTGGACTTTTCTATTGACAATGCTGTCGTGATCAGGCTAAGCTTATTATTAAAATGCGTTCTCACTGAAATAATGTATTACCACAATAATGTAGTTCTCATATCAAAAACCTATTTGCAAATTAAAATGTAGAAAATATTCAGCAACATAAAAGTATTTAGTTTAATATACGTTACCAATGGATTAATTAAAACGAAAGATGTTTTATTTTATGTAGCAAACATAATTCTATACAATGGCATATACAAACCATAATTTGCAGTAAATTAAATTAAAAATGTCAATATTGAAAGAAAAGAATAGTGAAATTAAAAATATATTTAATTTGTGTCTCGCTCTCATCTTCTGATCCGCAATTAACTGTCAGAACAAAGTCATGTTTGCTTCACATTCGTACACTCTTTAATTATTTTCCGTGTGTGATTTATGCAATTTTTGCCAGGAGTCTGGTGTACAGCTGTCCAAATTTTCTTGCCGCAATTCCAATACTTGTTTATCGCCTAACCATCCGACCAATATGGTTATTATAATATCCTTTCGCATGTGTCCATATAAATTCGATAGCGTTGAATCGCAGTGATACAGAGGAGTCTTGAAACTTTATGCCCATGTGCTCGAAGTAATTCATCAATAACATAAACCTTAACCATAAATTCTTATACGAACATCCATTTTATTTCTCTCTAGACACATCACATGTTTGGGGCATCAATCGTGGCTTGTATAGGGCTGTTGAAGCATCGATGAAGGA
Source organism: Protaetia brevitarsis (assembly GCA_004143645.1). Taxonomy (NCBI): domain Eukaryota; kingdom Metazoa; phylum Arthropoda; class Insecta; order Coleoptera; family Scarabaeidae; genus Protaetia; species Protaetia brevitarsis. The sequence goes on along the minus strand of RXPK01005002.1, from coordinate 51,030 downwards.
ACAGCAAGATATAGCTTCCTTCTTGCGCTTTGTGTTGTAATGATATCCCATAGAAATCCCAAAGCATTCGCAACTCTCTACAATTTGTAAGTAAGTTTTAATTTAATAATAACCAATTACAATTTACCTCATGGACCGCATCAACGGATATTAGAGGACTCCATTTCGCTTTTCCTCCTCGAAATACATTAGTAAACGACTGCCAACTCTTGGCAACAAGAACTAAGTCGTTTACCAGGCATCTTGAACTGTAACCTAAAAAAATGTTTTAAGTCTTTGTATGTTTCTTTAACACCTCTAAACTTACCACCAAACTAAACGATTTACTTCACTATAGCTCTGAAAAGAATTTTTGGTAAAAGAAATAATAGAAGTAGTAAAAATTCAAACCTAAAGAAGGGTCAATAAAACAGTAAAAAGCATGTCAATGTCAACGGAGCGGTAAAATGGGTTAAAATGGCGTGGTTGCATGCCCTGAAGTGAACATTATGAAAGGTCTTATTTACGCATTACTCGACCGTATTCTATCTCACTTCAACTAGTTTGTTGATACTTATAGCTTAAGTAGCTACGACTTATGTTATATACTTCTATCTCGCTTGTCTATATGAATGCTTCCAATTTTTGAAACTACGGCTTGTCTTTACTTACTACGACACCTGTTTAAATGACGTAACTACAAACATTCAAGACTTCCTCTGTAGTCTTATTGCTATGGAGGTTTGGATACTGACTAACTATACGCATGTGCGATCACCTAAAGTAATAGTATTAAATATTACATTTCATTGAGTTAACACCAATAGTAAATATTTAAAGAACACCTTTTTCAAATGTCAAATCGACAATTTGTGGGATTAAACCAACAAGATAAAATATTGGTTACGCCTGAACACTATAATCTTGTTAAATTAACTCTAAAGTGTGCAAAAATGGAAAATATGTTTGTTTCAACTAGGTGATATGATTCTTAAATGCAACATGGTTAAATCAATGCTCAATCAATTCGTGACACTAAGAAAAATGTTGAAATAATCATTTCATTTTCTCAGTGTATACTCCTTTGATGAATTCCATTAATGAATACAGTTTGAAAAAAAAAACGAGTCGATTTACAAATGAATGGTCAACAAAATTCAAATTCTTTCTAGTGTTTAATTAATTGCAAGGTTTTGGAAGATGATGCTTAAGATTTCGAATGCGCGGAAACACGAGCCGGAATTGTAATGAATGTAATTTAGGGTAAAGTGAAAGCGTTTTAATAATCTTAACATTACAAGCTTAAAACGCGTATATTAGATTCAGGACGAATTAGTTTTGGGCGTGTTAATACGAGACATACAAGAGCGGTATACATACAAGCGGTATACATACACACCAATACACCATATTTTGTCGCAGATAAATCCGTTGCGATAATCCGGCGCGTTTCAGGAGTTTTTATTTAAGGGGAAAAAGATAGCGTGGCCACCCGCTAACCATCTCAAATTAGTATGTATCGCATCGGGGTCATCCGTAAACACGACCTGGCGTTTTTTGTGAAGTCAAACTATGTATGTATGGGTCCGACAGAAAAAAAGTCCGCTGAATTGTAACGTAGTCGTTGTGGTCTTTAAGATGAGAAAAGGTCATGCTTAAGTCAACGCCTTGCGGGAGACCGCCTAGGATAATAATAAACGCTATTAATAAAAGGGAAAACGTTTATTTTGCCTGGTAGATTTGGTATTTTTATACGCGACGAAATTTCGACATTATAGGAGTTAGAAAGTTTTAGTATGCTTTAACCTGCCATCCATGGAAACGAATTCTATCATTTTATAATGGTTAAAACAAAACAAAATACGTAATTATTAAATTGTTTTAGGAACATACAACATCTCATCACAATTTTTGTGTGTAAACACCCACGTTTTTAATATTTTTCTTTCTACAACGTGAGGCCAATAGTCAGTTTTACTGCCTACCACTTGTAAAATCTAGTAAATTACATGTAAATCTTAAGTAACAAAGTTGCCCAACAATTTTACAGGTAATTTTGCTTCATAAAGGTAAATTCTACATCTAGTAGATTTACACATGCTAATGTAATTTTTCAAAGATTGTACTGTAATTCGTATTAATATTTTATGACTGTATATTTACCGAACACTGAGTAATTTTCAGATTATTTACAAAGAAAAAGTAAAAATATTGCCAAGGCTGGTAATATATTAAATTCACATGTAAAGAAATGTACATGTAATTCTTTTACAGGTGTAATTTAACATTATAGCCTATTATTTTTTTGCAGGTACTATACCTTAAATTAAATTTATTTAAACTAGCACGATTCCATATACATTTGATAACATGGAAATCACAGTTACTTTAAATAACGATCTAATTTAAAGCATTTTGCACAATATGCCACGTTCAATAATATGAATAAAACTAAAATGCGTGTAAACTATTTTTTAGGTTTTCTTTATTTATTAAAATAAACACTCGAAGATACAAATGTATAAACTTCAACGCAATGATTTTTTTAATTAAACAATTTTAAAAGAGAGAAAGAACATTTGAAATTGTCTTTTGATGGTCCAAAGCCTAGTGTGTGTAGCTATTATATATTAGTTAGGATTTCATTTGTGTTATAATCTAAAGCAAATTTCGTTCCTCACTGGTAATGCAATGGATAACATGATTAAGGTATTATTGTATTAAATATTGGTTACCGATTATTGTTTTGTATACTTTGGTAGTTTTGGTTATTGGATGTATTTTTGTTTTATTTTCTTTCCGATGTTTGAGTTTTAATAGTTGTAAATCTTCTTCATACATAAATTTAGATATTCTAAAAACGTGTGTTTGTTTGTGTACATTGCAAACTGAAAACCATAAATATTTGGAAAATAGAATAAAAGAATATAAATATAACAAAAATCTTACAGCCCTTAAAAAACATGAAATAAATTAAAACGCAGACATTTGATTTTAAAGAAATAACAAATTTAATATAAGGAATAAACATTTAAAAAACACGTAATATACTTAAAATGATTTCAAATTCATAAACAAAAAAACGCAGTTGATCATAAAATTGAACATACAATACGTCTCAAAACTATATATAACTTAATTTTATAACTAAATACAGTAATATTTTTTAGAAGTCTATTTAATTACAAAGTTCAATAATATTACATATTAACAATAAATAATCAAACATAATAACATTGAAAACAATCTTTAATAAAACAAACGATATATTGAACAATTTAAGTAAAGTAAACAAAAAATTAATATTTTGGTCATGTATTAGACAACAAACTTTATTTATAATTTTACTTACCACTTTATGATATATTTTAATAATTTTATTGAAAAAGCTTTTGCAAAAAAGCGAAACGTCGTGAAATTTCCCAGTTTTTCCGAAGACCTAAAAACCGAGAAAACGAAAAGAAATTAATAAATTATTATATACAATACATTAATTAAAATAAAAAAAAATAACTAGTATGATAAATATCTTTACATAATCAAGAATTATTATTATACATCGTTCAGATCAAGTGACAAGGCATTCAGGCGATATACCTCTAAACATTCTTATTCTAAAATGGTATGGATAAAAAAAACTCAAAATCGGGCTCTGCATCAAATTTCAAAAAAAAATTATCAAAATCGGTAAGATTCATTCTTGAATTTATTCCAAAATGGACAAAATATTAATCGTTTACCCAATTTATATCTACGTAATTCACATCGTGAACAATAATAACTCTAAATATGAAGTTGCAATAAGATACTACATACTACAATCATAATCCCCATATCCTTACTCTCTTGGTTAGAATCTATTTGTATTATAATTGGAAATATAATGTATACCTACTTCTGCAAACACGTCACGCGTTACGTTTGCACCTATCTGATTATAAGTTAGTATGCTCTTCAAAGTACATATGTTAAAATTTTAAAAACATACATTGACAACTACAATACAAATTCTGTAAATGCGTATTTATAAAGCTAACTTACCTAATTCTTTTATAGCACTAATAAGTCACACTGAAATCGCTCAACCAGGGATCAAGATGAACAACCTTACGCGAAAACCTACGATTGTTTTGTGACCTAACATCATATCATTGAGCCAATAATAAGTTCGACAAAACGATAGAATTACCTACGCGCAAGATAATACCAAAATAACAATCACATTGCGGCGTATGAATTTCGTATTTCCCATGATATCTATAGTTTTACCCGAAAATTCAAGGTAAAACAAATAAATATAAGATTCATATTTTGTACAGTAAAATTATTAGTTTAATAGTAAATTACTTTTAAGTAACTAAATACAAAAAAATTGTCAATTTTTACACTTTTAAGATTTTTGATGTAAACACAAAATTGTACAAGTTTCCTTTCTGCATTCCTTTTGATTTTTGGTACATCTTAAAACATAACACGAAAAGCCTATAAATTTTACCGAAATTTCTTTTCATGTTAAATATCCTAGAAAAAAACAGTAAAACAAAATTAACATGATTTATTGTGGTAAATTCACAACGTTATTACATGTAAATTCCTGATTTACCATGGCAAGCATTACTGTAATTTTTTCAGTGCTGGTCAAAGTCACTAGACAAGGTGATAATTTTCAGCTTCGAATCTAGGCATTATGTTAACTTACACTTGTAGACAGACGCGCATTAACTAAACATCTGTACTACTCAGCTTCCATAAACAGGTTCATAATAAATAATGCTAAGAGATAATTTTTATTTCGCAAAAATTGTCATAGTAAAGCAATTCTTCCATAGCCTTGCTTTAAATATAGTTATTCTGATGCTAAAAAATCAAATTGACAATTATTACTCTGGGTGTAACACTTCGAATGTCACTAAGTATATTTTATCATTTTGATTTAATATAGTGCCCGGTTAAACTTTAACCGAACATTTTTCACATACATATGACTAAAACCACTTAATGTACAAATAAAGGCACATCATATTATAAGCATATATCTTTTGATGCGTTCTGATTCAAGACCAGCTGATTTCAACTTGGACAGTCTTTTAAGAAATCCCATCCAAGTAGGGCTGAAAAATACGAAAAGTGAGACAAAACCAACGAGTTAAACAGCATAGATTCGTTCCACGTGCAAATATTACGATGTGGAACAATATTTTTGAATAGCCTTTCTGTTATAGGCAGAGAGTTGCTTCTTAAAATCTGAAGGATTGTGAATGTTTAATTCGAAACTTTTCGAAGACTCGAGCAAAGTTTAATTGTAAGCTGTAGTTAAGACTGAAATGTGTACTCCTTACCTTGCATATACAGAACACTTATAACTAGGAACGGATTATATGAAAGAAAAACTGGAATACATGCGCATATGCATAAACCTCCGGGCATATATGCAAAAAATTGGCGATAATAGCAAAATTTTTACATAAAATAAATAAGAGCAGAAAATTAAACATTAAATGTATTCCCACAAAATTTTTTCACAACATTATTCTAAAACAATTTGTAATTAAATGTTTTTCAAAATTGGTGTTAAAAGAAGTTTGACTTCTATCAGAAATACATATGTTTCGAAATAGAAAAGCTTCTTTCAACATCCACAAATGTAATTGGTGCATTTTTAACTTTGCAATACATTCTAAACTAAAAATTAAAGTCGAAATCGTTTTCTGTTTCACCTTCCAAAATTTTCTTAACTTCTCATTTTCAAATACCCCGCATTTTTATTTATCACTTTTATAATTTATCGTATAATAAATTACCCTAACCTTCTACATAGCATATCATATTCGTTCTACTATTTCGACTGATTCCGAGAGCGACATCCCTTGCGTTTCTACTTTACGAATGGAACATGAAACAAAGCTATATTTGACTTAATATACAAAAGGTTTTGCAACATTCTGTTGATGTTATATCTTTTTACAGTTTTCCAGAGCAATGCAGTCAGCAGTGATTTCAAGAATTACATTTTTATTCTTCAAAATTATCGCACGAAAAAAATTTGCAGCTCTAACCATGTACCCATTCGAATAATCGTTCAGGAGGCAACTTAACACGGGAAGTTGCTCCTTATAAAATGGATTCGTAAAGGTGCTTTTGAAAATACTTTTTTTGACATTGCTAATTAAATCATTAATCAAAGGGAATTGATTGCTAATGTCTTCGGCTACACGATTGAATCCATGAGCTAAACAAGTGGTATAAATAATGTTACTATAAAAAATGGTTAAATTTTGCGCAGCTTTTATCATGTATGGTGCAGCATTGGACAACATTAGTAAAATTTTTTCACTAGGTATACTTCCAGGTAAAAAGAAATTTGATAAACCTTCTTGAACGAATTGGGCAATTGTCACATTATTTGTTTTTGAAGTTCTTTACAATAAATTAAATATGATTTACCTATAATATCTCATGAAGAATTCCTATTAACAAATGGGCAATATAACGGCCACACTTATCCGTACTTTCATCTGCCATGATATAAATAAAATTATTCCCTACCAATTGTTGAATTTCTGCTATTGTTTGCTGGTAACAAGATGTGACATAATTTTTTCGTAAGGTCCTTTCGTCAGGTATATTATGTTTGCAATATTTTTGCAGAAATGATTTCAAATTAACATTGTTTAATCTTGCTAATGGTATGTTAGACGAAATTAATGCGTTACACAGATCCGTATTATATTCTTCTTGTTCTGAGTTTCGTGAAGTTGATGCTACACATTGACGTATAGATTGCTGCACACATGCGGATCGCTTTAGTTTTTCACATTTTCCAATATGTGATGGAGTTTTAGCGTGTTGATCAATCAGGTATTTTCTCTCAGACGACACCTACAACAACAATTGTCATTTTATATCAAAAGCTAGTGAAAATGAGTCAAAAGTGAAATTAAACTTACCAGTTTACTGCAGGCTCGACAAAATCTTTTGTCGCTATCCTTTACCAGTTCAGGATATGGCTTAATCCATAAAGAAATTTTGTTCGCTATACTCATTGTATGTACGCACAGTATTTAAAAACGTAACACAATTACATGCTGTTTCGCTCAAAGATATTCAATGAATGAATAGTTTATTTGCAAATTAATAATAATAAAACGTATTTACCACATCCCTTCTGCTAGGCGAAATTAAACACGTGCAGTTCTTGGAAAAAAGTATTAGAGAAATCAATGTAAAAGATTTATCGTTCTGAGAATTGTCGATTGTCGATCTACATTAGAATTACTAGCAATTTTTAACTAATAGAAAGGATAAGAAAAAGCTTAAATATGCAAATATATGCAACTTTTGTGAAAAATGCATAGAAAGCCTAAATATGCCAACATTGCGATCACTAATTAGCGCTAATTAACTTCAATTAATGTAATACGTCTACATACAGACTATAATTAAAGATATGCAAAAAATAAAATATATGCACTTTGCATATAATCCGGTCTCTACTCATAACTATTTAAATTGGGGTGGTATTCATTACACTATATTGATATCGTGTCCAGATCTTTCTAAATCCTTTGAATTACCTCTGTGAAATCCGCAGAGGGAGATGAATAGATTAGTACCATCCGCATGCATTCTTGCTGTGCAGTGCTTAATTCGATCAACAATTTTGCAAGCATATAATGAAAATAAAATGGGACTAATTGAAGAAGCTTGAATAGCACCCACCATGTTTTACCATGTTTCACCATTGTAAAAATTTTTGTAGCAGATTCAGTAAGTAATGAATTATGATTGACAGTATTGAATGCTTTACTAAAATCATGTGATACTAGGACTGTAAGCAAACCCTTATCTGTTGTAGGTTAAGATACTGTTGTTATCCAACAAAATGATATCGTAATTGCTATAATAATACTTATTATTATATACTTAAATATACTCCTGCATGGTAATTTCAAGAAACGTGGGAACTTGGAATAAAAATCTAACATGGTGTTAGCAAAAAAAAAAAATGTCGGGTTTTTTCGAAAGAGGTATTATGTAGACGGATTTTCAAATGTGAAAGAAATCTTATTTCAGAATATAACAATTAATTATATGCATCAACTGTTTTAAAAAATATATCCAGCACATCCGATGTATCATGATTATATTTAGTTGGTCCATTATACTTAGTGTTTAATAAAGTTAATGCTTTCTGCAGATGACGCATTTGTTTACTAAGTAAGAAAAAAAAAAGAAGATAAACTTTGATTGTAATTGTAATTGAGATCAAAGTATCGTATGATGTTGTTTTTACGACTGACAATGAGTTCATGCCCGCATCCATTTCCGGTGTGCGATGTCTTTTCGTATGATATTCAAGGATTTCCAATTTGAAATAAAATCAAAAATAAGCTCGTTTCTCTATCTCCACACATTTTTTTTTCTATATTTTTTTCTTCAATTCCTTATAATAATTCATGTGCACAGTTTACCAAAATTTACCTTAAGCTTCATACCAAAGTGACATTAGTAGTTTTATATTATCTGTAATTCAGATTGATTAGTTCAAATAATTGTACATATTCAGATGTACTAAGTTTTATTGATTTATCATTACTCGTATATTAGATTAAAAGGATAATTTATTGTTCATATATTTATTTTTTTCCGATTTTACAAAATAATTACAAGTTAAAGAAAGAAAGGCATAATAAATTAATTACATATTTCAACTAAGTATAATTTGATTAACACAAAGCACTCTCTAAAAATAAAAATAAGACCAAATGAGACATAAATAATTTAAATATATTAGTACCAATTCATTTGCTAACTCAGCAATTACAATTACCAATAAAACCATTGATTTTCCTTCCGTTATTGCAAATACTTTCAAGGAATTTTATACACAACAGTATTTTCTATTTTCAGCATATCAATAGTTTTGTACTTTATAAATTCACATTAAATCGCGCTTCTCATATCAGTGTATGTAGGGCCTTATATGTACACTTGCATTTACGTATAAAAGAGGCACGTTTCTTAGGTTTTAAATTTTTTTATTTAGCAGTATTTTTGATTTTCTTTCCGATTTTCTGAATCTCCATTTGTTTTTTATAATATGAAGTGTTATAACTCGCTCTAAGATGGTATATCACAAACAAATTTCTCTTTCAGTGTTTAAATAGCTAGCGATAAGTAGTTTAAAGCATAACATATTGACTGAAAGAAAATCCCTAGGTACGTTATGGATCTACTCGACACCTCACAAGTAAATAAAAACGTATTCTGTTAACAATCGGCCAGTACCACCATACTCAACAATGTGAGAGTAGGTAAAATACTTACTCGTAAGTAATCATTTATGTAGGGTACAATAATTTTCTGCGGTACTAGTTGTGGGTTATCATTTAGGGGCATGAGTTTTTTTTAACGTAATTTATATCCTTATGCTATCGTATGTATTTCCATTCTCCAAAAAGTCTATTCGAATTTATTTATACCTAAATTATTTACTTTGCACCTCCATGTGTTGTCAGTTAAACAGTTATTGATGGAATGCCATAGTAGATATGTTCCGTAAATTGCAAAAATATTACTCAACACAGTCATAAAATTGGCAAAAAAAGAACTGGAAAAAAATGAGGTATAGTTATGTTGTTTCTTTATTTAGTTAAAAAAAATGAGCAGATATTTCTGTAACAACAAACAATTTTTTTCTTTTGGTGTACACGACACGAAAGTAAAATCCATCCATTCTCTCTTTTTAAATGATGTGTATATTAATAGACAAGTCATATATTTCGACACTTCAAATATAAACCAGTAAATGTTGTTATCTACGCGTAAATAAAAAAAAAAGGTGAAATAAAAAAGAAGTTTAGTATGTACATAAGTTTTTCACTTTTCATGCATTTATAGTCATTTTGTATGGAATTTGCTATGAATATCAGACAATTGATCCGCATTATTTACCGTAATCGCTTTTGGAAAACGCCTGCAGTGTTTTTCTTACCTTACCCCGCCATGTTGTAGGAATTCAATAAAACATTGCGACAATCCCCTTTCGCATTCAATATCGTATCGTTTCTCCCTTGCCCGCGCGGCAGCAGGACGTTAGCTTTATATTGGTAGATACAACGGTAAAACCTAGTTAATTAACCTTTAAATACAGCGTAGGTATTTATTCCAGTCAGATTTAGCAGCACTTAAAAAGATACACATTTTCGGGATTAATCCCTAAGGGGATCGATAAAACCATCGTAACTTAACACTTTGCTTCCAATTGCAACTTAGAACAAGTTTGTAAACGCAAATTAAAACGGAAAACAAGCGTTTTCTTCCCAGTTTCTCAAGGTATATGTATGCAGTAGTGTCGTGAAATAGTCTTTTCCAACTATTTCTTATAGCCGCTAGAGAACCGGTTAATATGTGCTATATAAAACAGGGATCATTTTGGATTTTAGTGTAGTTCATATTTAAATACGTTGTGGGTAAGTTGGTTGGTACAATCCCACAAAGTTAAATCCGAACGATACTCAGTATACTTACACTGAAAGAAAAAGTTCCTAAATACATTAACAAAAAAAAATAAACCTCTTTATTGGCATATTTTTAATATTTACCCCAATAGCAATCAGAAATGGCTGAATATGTTCTCACTATGATTTTAAGAACAGAAAGTGGTTTTCCGTCTGCTGTTAATTTTTGCATAAAAATATAAAACAAGTATGGGCAATCTTTGACATGTTGTGGGCCAAACTTTGGTGTGCAAATACGTTCGCGGGTCGCGTTTAAAAGTAGTGCATTTTAAAGTAGTGTTCATAATTTTTAGCGATAGATATCAGACATGAAATAATACGACAATGTTATTATAATGCAATTTATTAAAATAAGAAAATGAAATGAGAAAAAATAGGTATAGCATTATAATTAAATCGTGAAATTTGGAATTATTACAAACTACGAAAGTTAAATAGCGACAATGAAATCAATGAGACCCTTGAGCTTGAATTTGGGAAACTTATCCGTCGATGTTTGGATGAATTCCACTGATACAAAGACGTAAAGAATTTTCCAAATTATCGTCAGTCAGCCTTGTACGATGTTTTGATTTATTAACTTTTATCATTAAAAAGAACTGTTCGCATTTATAAGTACTGCCAAACGCACAAATCAATCTTCTTGCGAATTTTCTAAGTTCCGGAAAATGGTCTTCTTCGAGGTATTTTCTGTGGAAATCGCACAACTCCACGTCTTCAAATTTAGATTTTAGGAGTGAGTTTTCTTGAAGCTCGATCAATTCCATTTGCAAGTGTATTGGAGCATTTTGTACATTACTTTTTGTTGGAGTAGCTAATAAATTGAGACTGTCTTCCATGTTTTTAAAATCGCTAAATCTGTTCGAAAATTGCTCCGACAGTAACTTGAGTTCTTCAGCTTATTGAGCATAAGCAGTATTTTCATACGCAGAGACCGTGGTGAAATGGTAACTGTTACCAGACAGCAACTATGCCTCCCACAAGCGGATTTTGTTTTGAAACACTTTCAAACGGCTGTACAAATCATTTACTAACTGTCCTTGTTTTTGAAGTTTCAAATTTAAATCATTCAAATGGCCTGTAAGGTCGATCAGAAATGCTAAGTCACATATCCATTTTGGGTCACTCAATTCAGATAGTGGTTTATCTTTTATTTGCATAAAATCTGCTATCTCATTTCTAAGCTCGTAAAACCGTTTCAGCATTTCTCCTTTGCTTAACCATCTGACTTCACAATAATATGTTACGTCGTCATATTCGGCTGATATTTCATCCAAAAACGCCTTGAACTGACGATGGTTAAGCCCTCGGGATCGAATAAAATTGATGGTTTTTACTATTACATTCATTAACATTCTGGAGTCGAATGGACTTAGAACACAAGTTCTGTTGGTGGATAATGCAATGAAGGGCTATCAAATCATCTTTTTGCACATTTAATTCAGTTGCTTTTTCATTTAAAATTCCGATGAAACCTTTACGTAAGCCTATCATAGAAGGTGCACCATCTGTGCATACACCAACTACTTTTGACCATGGCAAACCAAAACTTGTGAATATCTTTTCAACTTCATTAAAAATGTCCTCTCCTGTAGTGGTTCCTTTTAGCGGCTGTAAAGCAAGCAATTCCTCAGTAACAGTGAACTCTTTATCAACACATCGAATAAATATAGCCAGTTGAGCTGTGTCAGACAAATCGGTGCTCTCGCTTAATGCTATGGAAAATGGTTCAAAACCAGCCATACGGTCAGTCAAAGTTGTTTTTACATCATTAGCCATCATTTCTATACGTCGGGCAACAGTTCGTCTTGATAAACTAATTTTTTCAAATTAATTTTCCTTTTCAGGACACAAAACACTGCAAACTTCTAACATACACTCCTTGATAAATTCTCCTTCGACAAATGGTTGTAATGACTTGGCCAATTTTGAACTAACTATAAAACTAGCTTTCACAACATTATGAAGTTGTGTTCTTTGTTTATGAAACATTTGCTGCTGTTTTTTCCAAATTTACGGTAAGCTTCTGGCTTTTGTCTTTTCTTATTTGTCCTGTCAGTGAGTGCAGCATAGGATACTTAGTTGAGTAATGCCTCTTTATATTGAATTCTTTCATCACTGGAATAGATTCATTACACAGCAAACAAATAGGCTTACCGTTGTGCAAGATAAAAAAGAATTTTTAGTAGTAGTGTAATATTTTCTTTTTTAATTGGGTTTTTCAAAATGTCTCGCGCAAATCTTACAGCGGGCCGGATTCGGCCCGCGGGCCGGTTGTTGCCCACATATGATATAAAAGAATCCTTAATTGTATACTTTGTTCTTTTGTTTTATTCCTTGGCTAAAATCGCTAAAATGAAAAAGAGTTGTGATATTGAGCCATATATCTATGTGCAAGTATATTGTAGTGGTAAACTGCACTGCACAGCATTGACATGGTGTGAATTGACAGCACTTAGACAGCACATTCAACGTAAATTTGAATGCAAAATGGAACATTCTATAGCACTTTTATGATTTATGTTTGAAACATCGTAACTAAATTAGCTCTGAAGTATTAAAACTATACCGAAAGTTTTGTTAAAAAGATGTCAATTTCCAAATATCTTACAGTTTTTTAATTAACGGACTCTGTAGCTAACATTAACACATAACTTAACGATAAATATGAATATATTATCTAACAATATGATTAAATATATAACAGCAGTGCCTCCTTTTGATTCTGCAACACACATGTAAAGAAGAGTCACAAAGTGATGCATAAAACTCTACTCTTCCATATTAAGGAATCTAGAGTTCATGAAATCACATACCGAATTTCAGTTTGTACAACTTCCTCTGCAGGAGTTCTATTAGAGTTCATTTATGATTCATGTAAGAACATATATCAAGAATGCATCTTTCCTAAAATATAATTAGAACTAAATAAAGCAACTAACGTGATGTACATCAACAACACACTAATAGCTAATAGGTAATTTACTTATTGCTATAATCCCGTCACAACGAAAGGATATGTCGTAAAATGTATAAAACCTGCAAAAACTACATATATGCAGCTCCCCATGCGCTTACCGTTCCAATAGTAAACGTCATATATCTTCTTTTTGATTATTTAACAATCGAGGTTAGAACAAAGTTCTCGAGTCTATTCGTTTAACTTTGTGTTTTGATACGCACCATGCAACATGTGGCAGGCGCACGCGTGTGGCGTGCTGAATAGGCACAAATAATTAGCTTGTTTTATATTGGGGGAACGATTTTATTAAAGCGTTCATTAATACAATGAACCATTCATAAAATCCAAAGTCATTTTTTGACGTAATGAGTAGTTATATAAAATCAAAATGCATACATTCATTTTATGAATTTCTTTAATAGCATTAATAAAACACTATTAATAAACGCGTGTTTATTCTATTAATACATTAATAAAATTGATAATTCTGTTTGGTATAATAATAATAATGTTTTTCTTTGGTACAATTATTTTTTTAAATTACATTAATCAAATATGTTCATATCAAAAAAACGTGTTTATTAGATTTTCTTTTTTTTAGTGTACATTAAAGTGATCTTATTTGTATAAGATATTTCGCCCCTATGTGCAAATGTAGTTTCGTAATGGAAAACGGATTCCAGTTTAATCAAACACAGAAAAACAAATTTATAAAGTTCATTAAGGTATACATATGCATTGGCTTTTGGCATCCTATCGGCATGCTTCGACTTCTTTCTTTACTGACTAAAAAGACCCTTGCAGAGCTGCTCAACCAGTTCTCGGACAGCAATTACTTCGTGGAGGGGATTTTCGAAGATGTTCGGGCGATTCTATATTACTTCTAGCCCCTTGCTATTGTTTATTCCTTTCATGTATTAATATTTTTTTGTCATCTCCTCTATAGGACTCCAGTATAATACCAATCATATTTTATATATAAGTTAGCGCTACAGACCATGGAGGCCCTTGGCTTCTATTTTCACCACTATTTGCTTCCACTTTTTCCGGCCTCTTGTTGTTTCCTCCCATTGCACTTAAATATATCTGCTTTTACTTCCTCAAGCCACTTTTTCTTTGGGTTTATCTTCTCCTTCTGGCGCCTTTTCCTTCATATAACACATTTTCTTTACAATTCTTTATTTGGGCATTTGAGTGATATGTCCTAACCATGTCGTTCTTTATGGTCGTATCTTTTGGGTTATTTTCGCTCTATTACCTCACTGTTTGTGCGTCTTCTCCATTCACCTTCTGTTGCTCTTACACCTCTGAAAATGTTTTTCAAGCATTCTCTTTCCCAGATTTCCAGTTCTTGTTCGTCTTTTTTTGTCATTACCCATGTTTTCCTGGCATACAGCAAAATTGGTCTTGAAATATCGAATAAATAAAAATAAATTCAATAAATTAGTTTTCATTATTATAACAAATCATTGTATATTAGTTCATGGATAATATTTGTTATTGTAACTATATTTTCATACGTTTAGTAAATAATTTTGTTAATAATATGAATATATATAATATATATACTCGTAGAGCAATTTAATTAATCTATTTTGCACTCTGTCAAATTATTACTGGTAGCCATAATCTATTTTTATCGCCTGTCAAACGTATTTAGTCTGCAGATCCATTTGTCGCAGCGCCATCTGTGTTGCAAGGGATTAGTTCGATAGGTTAGGAAACTACACAAGCTGCTATTTAATTTATTGTTATAAGTTATAAGGAATAATTAAACAAATTTTATTTAATTTTCATTCTACAATGTCTATCGTTGTAAATTAATCCCGGCAAAATAGAACACCGTTACATATTGATGCTCTTCTTCATTCTCTGTTTGGTACCTCGCCGTCATTCAGTAAACCAAATAAAGTTTTTAAAACAAAGCTGGTGTTCGTTACAACAATAACATATTTTATTGAGTTAATCAAGTTTCCATTTCGTTTACATGATTTTGGTTTCATTAATACAGTGAATGATTTATTACTCAATAAATTCCGTTGTCATTTAATAAAATATTTTTTATTGATTTGTTGAACTAGTTCTTTGGACCAATTTTATCTAATGCATTATTTCATGTGAACAATGATTTCTTTCATTGCTTCAGGACCCGTTTTTGATTCAGTGCGTTAAAGTCGGAACTCTCTTTCTTAATAAAGTTCATATTAATTTACCTATTTTTTTTTCTTGTATGGAACATAAATATGTAAATAGCTAATTTGGTAGTACAATAATATAAGTGATTTTTAAAAGATGGTAAAAATACATTTGTGAGGATTTATCTCGAAAATAAATTATAAATGCTGTTATTTATATCTATATCTCGGGTATTATTAATGCTTTAGTTACCTCGTTTGTTTAAACCTAGGTATTAGCATTACTACACCAACATTGTAGACCGGTTAACTGCTTTTTAATTTAATACACTGTGCGTATTCTCATACTGAGGAGATTAAATTTAAGCCCAGCCAACCAAGCTGTTATAAACCAGGCACTTCCTAGTTGATCGAGTAAGCTGAAATACGTTATAGGAAAATTGAATTATTTTCTGGCGTTTAGATTGATATATTGTAACCATGTGGAAGGCAGTAATTATATATTATATTCCAGACGAATTTTTACGTTTAAAATGTTTAAATAAGAATGAAATTGTTACTATTTAAATTTAAACAATAGAATTATCCAAGCCATTACCTCACTTATTTCGATTTTATCTAAACGATTCCCGCGATTTTTCAGTCACGTATCGGCTGCTTAAGTATTAACACATAGAATAAACATACAAAAGGGGTCATTGACGTTGCTTAGCTCTTCAAAGCCTTCTTTTTTTCTTTCCTAAAACTCCTTGAATCCTCAGTAATGGCTCCATTACATAAATCAAAGTTTAAATCGGTTGTAAAATATCTGTTGTTACCCGGCTTTTTTTTATGATATAATTCCACGGTTGATGTACAAAAAAATATATATATATAAAATTTAGATGCATACGTCAGATCGATCTACACCGCACAAGTCGTTAGTGAATCGACTTGTTTTGTTTCGTGTATTTTTAGCAACAGATTCGGTTTTAGTATACATACATATATAGCGCTATCGTTCGGGAAAACAGATGTTATGTTTTCTATAGATATTACATCGTATTCTTACTGCAACTCGTCGAACCGCCGAACAACATGACCGCAGTAGGTGGCTAAATTGAAAGCATAATTCAGAAATATCCGAAATAAAAAACAGATGTTCCCGTTCTGGTGATAGTTAAGCTCGAAACAGATAGACGCGCTATATCCGAAGGCAAATTGACGAAGAGTCACGTTTCCGGTCAATTATGGAGCAAATCCCAAATGTTTCAGTTGTAAATTTAAGCACAATTTATTCCGCCCGAGTAAGGAGCGCGGAATAAATTCGATAAAGAGGTAAATACTACACAAATAAATCAATTTTTCAATATCTTAACTCTGAACTTTTCCTTGTGACATTCAAATTATTATTTTTGTTTTTTTTAAACTTAGAGTTTTAAGTGAAATTGGAAGAATGTATTGGTGAAATGAAAAGTAAATTACAAATCCATTTAGATATTTATTTCTTTGCTACAAATGGTCGAAATGGTTTAGTTAACGATAATTTCAAGCAAACTTTCTGTTACATTTTTGTCCTACAGTTGTAATAATCTGCTTTTAATTAATATAATATATAGATATAAAATTGAAACTTACTTTAATTGCCGTTATCTTTTATGGAATTTTTGCCCAGAAGGACATGTCGTAAGTGAATAAAGCAAACTCTATTTTTATTTTCCTACTATAAAAAAATTATTTGTATTGTATCTAGAAAACTACACGCATAAAAATGAAATGATTTGTTTGTCAGCTCTTGGATTGATTTAAATATATATGTATAATCAGGTACACACTAAAAAAAAAATTGGTAAAATGGTGCCCCTAAACCCGTACAAGTATTCTACTTTTAGAAGTAATACTTCAAACTATAGGTAATTTTTCCAATGTTTTTCGTATAGTCTGGTCTAGTAATCAGTAGAGACCAGATTATATGCAAAGAAAAACTGGAATATATGCGCACATATATGCATCGATTTTTGAGAAAATATGCATAAACCTGGGGCATATATCCAAAAAAAAATGCGACAATATGCAAAATTTTTACATAAAATAAATAAGAGCAGAAATTTAAACATTAACTTTATTGCACAAAATTTTTCACAACATATTTCTAAAACAATTTATAATTAAATGTTTTTCAAAATTGTGTAAAAGAAAGTTTTGTCTTCTATCAGAATACATATGTTTCGAAATAGAAAAGCTTCTTTCAGCATCCACAGATATAATTGGTGCATTTTTTAACTTTGCAATACATTCTAAATTAAAATTAAAAGTCGAAATCGTTTACTGTTTCACCTTCCAAAATTTTCTTAACTTTCTTCAATTTCAAATATCCCGCATTTTTATTTATCGCTTTTTTTAAATTCATCGTATATAGAATTACCTATTGTACCCTTAACCTTCTTACATAGCATATCAAATTCGTCTACTATTTCGACTGATTCCGAGAGCGACATCCCTTGCGTTTCTAGTTTACGAATGGAATTTGAAACAAAGCTATAATTTGACATAATATACAAAAGTTTTGTACAATTTGTTGATGTTACTATCTTTTTACAGTTTTTTAGAGCAATGCAGTCAGCAGTGATTTCAAGAATTATATTTTTTATTCCTTCAAAATTATCGGCGAAAAAAATTGCAGCCTCTAACTATGTACCCCATCTCGTAATAATCGATTCAGGAGGCAACTTAACACCGGGAAGTCGCTCCTTATAAAATTGGATTCGTAAAGGTGCTTTTAAAAATACTTTTTTGACAGTGCTAATTAGATCATTAATCAAAAGGGAATTGATTCCTAATGTCTTCGGCTACACGATTGAACCCATGAGCTAAACAAGTGGTATGAATAATGTTACTATAATTTTTTTTTTAAATTGTGCGCGGCTTTTATCATATATGGTGCAGCGTCGTACAACATTAGTAAAGTTTTTTCACAAGGTATACCTCCAGGTAAAAAGAAATTTGATAAACCTTCTTGAAGGAATTGGGGAATTGTCACATTATTTGTTTTTTGAAGTTCTTTACAATAAATTAAATATGATTTACCTACAATATCTTCATGAAGAAATACCTATTAACAAATGGGCAATATAATGGCCACACTTATCCGTACTTTCATCTACCACGATATAAATAAATTATTCCCTACCAATTGTTGAATTTCTGCTATTGTTTGCTGGTAACAAGATGTGACATAATTTTTTCATAAGGTACTTTCGTCAGGTATTAGTTTGCAATATTTTTGCAGAAATGATTTCAAATTAACATTGTTTAATCTTGCTAATGGTATGTTAGACGAAATTAATGCGTTACGCAGATTCGTATTATATTCTTCTTGTTCTGAGTTTCGTGAAGTTGATGCTACACATTGACGTATAGATTGCTGCACACATGCGGATCGCTTTAGTTTTTCACATTTTCCAATATCAGGTATTTTCTCTCAGAAGACACTACAACAACAATTGTCATTTTATATCAAAAGTTAAAGAATTTAAAAACAATTGTAAACCTTTTAGTAAAATTAAACTTACCAGTTCACTGCAAGCTCGACAAAATATTTTGTCGCCATCCTTTACCAGTTCAGAATATGGCTTAATCCATAAAGAAATTTTGTTCGCTATACTCATTGGATGTACGCACAGTTATAATAAATCTTAGTTTATACTAACACAATTGTAATGTATTTACAGTTAATTCCGTTTAAAGCACCTGTAGACAGCATATTCGCTGAAATCGGTAGTGCAGAATAATTATAAAATGCAGTAAATAAAAATTTACTATTATCAAATTATAACTGGGAAGCATTTCATTACGTATTTCAATTATCGAATATACCTAATTATGGATGTAAGATCACCACAAGATTTAATTTAACTCCAATCTACAAGTTTCTACTTAAAAAAATGCGTCATCATGTTTTTTAAAGTAGAATTTGTTGAGCGAAAAAAAAAATCATTGCAAATATTTTGATTATTATCCAATATGACAAAAAAGTTATTTGCGCTCAGTCAAAAGTTAAACGATGAAATACCTGTATATAATGCTTGAAGAGTTCGATGTCTATCCCTTCTTCAAATTTAAGCCCAGATCCGTCAATATTTATTTATTAAAGGAAGCGATAACATTGGAAAAGAGGGTATCCACTTTGGCTCATCATTTTTTTTCCTCTGTAGATGGTCTGCTACTGTAGGTAGTTCCCCTCATAGTTTAATCTTTGCCGTATATATATATATATATATATATCTATATATACCTCGTTTCTGAACAGGCATTTTCCGTTGTGGGGGACCTTCTACATCCGTTACGCCACGATTGATAAATGTTCCTTATCACGAACTGAGAATTTTACAGACTTGAGGCGGTAGACAATGTGCTGGTGACATTTCACAAAGGCCCGTGTATTTTATACAACGTTGGACATTGTCGTGTCAGTGAGGAGTGTTGCTGCTATACACCCTGCTCCTATGATATATAGGAGTGTCAGATTGGGCCCCAATAAATGAATTGTATCTTCTTCGGTACGTTTAGTTTTACAATATAATCTGGGTGCCATTCAAAAATTTCGCACAAAAAAGGGTGTGGGTGGTACATTTTTATTGTTATTGATGCTTGTATTAGGGCTTTAATTATTATCCATGTAGAAGAGATACAATTACTTATCTAAGCCCGCGTGTTCGAAATTAAATAATCCAGCTAAATATTAGGCTCTTCTATAAAAAATGAAGTTATTCATTCATAAACTAGATGAATGTTAGAGTAATAAAACTCGTTCTTTCGTTCGTTTAATATTTATTATATGATTACTAGTTTCGGCTTTTTAAAAAGCCATCTTCAGATCACTGGAAATGCAAATGATTAATTGATTAGCATAGATAATTGTGTTAAAATTTTTTAAAATATAAACACTGAAGAAATTAAAACTAGCACATATAAAAAATATATAAGTCAACATACACAAATAACATTTTAAAAATTATGCATTAAAAGTGCACTTACACGTCAAAAAGGTAAAATTGTCCATTATCAAATTAAAAAAAGCACCAAACATGAAAATAAATTAAACATACTCGATATAAGTTTTCTACATGCAGACATAGTTATCAAATATTTATCTATTACTTTGAAATGAGAGTTGTGTTTTTTGTAGACAATACTTGTTAAAACAAATAAAATCCTTGGTGGAATATGGCTAATTAATCGTATTAGTTAATTATTAATACATAATTAACATGTCAAATTAGTCTAAATGTTTCAACTAAAAAATAGTCTTCATCAGTAGGTGCACAAAGTGAGAACCAGCAAT
This sequence comes from Protaetia brevitarsis, assembly GCA_004143645.1. Taxonomy (NCBI): domain Eukaryota; kingdom Metazoa; phylum Arthropoda; class Insecta; order Coleoptera; family Scarabaeidae; genus Protaetia; species Protaetia brevitarsis. Next base: position 30,111 of record RXPK01005002.1, on the reverse strand, counting down.
TAAAATTGGCTGAATATAATTATCAGTAATGAGTTATTATAGAAACATTTCGGACAATAAACAAAAGCAGGTGCAAACATTTTAAAATAGAACAGTGAAATCACCATGTTTAAGCGAAAGATGAACAGAATGAACGTAAAATTCATTCTTATTATTAACAAAGTTATTTTTCTATTTTGCGTTCATAAAAACGCAATTGTAACACGCTTTTGCGTATCGAAAAGTGCTTCATTGTGATACGCCTTTTTTCATTTCTATAGGTTGGCTGTATTGAATACATTATGACAGAAAGCAAAATTGACGTTTAATGCATGTAAATTGTAAATACTTTAATCAAAAATTCTATACAAATTTAGTTTACATTGTTATTGTTATGAAACGTGGAATTACTGTCTGTATACATTTCACTGACGGAACAAGTATCTTGAGCATGTATTGTTATGCCAGGCAAATTCTTAGTAACAAAGTTTGGCTGAGTTATGTTATTGGCTTTAATGGTAGACTCTGTGATTGAGAATCATTCGATGATATAACTCTAGAATGACCAGATGTACTTGGCCCTGATAAGTTGTGCGCTACAGCCACTTTACTTTTCATAGATGTTTCGATGTAACCCTCAGCTACCGCAGATGACTTCCATCCACCATGACGTTTTATAGTCAGCAAATCACTGCCTGCGTCTGCTAAGTGTGTAGCACTAGAACGTCTGAAGCATGTCCAGTATAAAGCTCTGAATTGGGAAATTTTAGAAAATCAGCTATTAATTTAGGCATTTTGCCAATCGTATTAATTCCAATCGGGCACGATATACAATACCATTGCGATATGTAAGGAAGAATCTTGAATGATTAATATTTTTTGGTCGCAGGGCGACATATTTTTTAATTAAAGTAATCCATCTTTCATCCGTAATTGCAAAAACTCTTACGATATTATTTTTGTTTTAGGTACTGTCACAAAATAATATCACTCTTAAATTCTAAATCATGTATGGACATATTTGTTAATTCATCTCGTCTACAGGCACCTGTGTAACCCATTATTAAAACGATCTAAAATTAAATCCATTACATAAAAAATTACATTTTGCAAATAATATCGTACCTTTATTGCTAAATACAATGCGTCAGAACCTTCTATAAATTTATTAATATCTTCAATGCATAAATTTTAGATTTCTTAGCTCGTATCCCTCAGAGAATCGTTTTAAATAGGCTTGTAATTTAATATATTTTGATATGTCTGTATTTTTATAAATGGAAAAGCAAGAACGAAGCATGGAATACATAGACCATAAGGTAGAAGATTTCTTATTTTTACCTTGTAATTCAAAATATGCCAATAAAATGTTTTCAGATATTGTGTTGACATTATTCTGTACAGCCCATAGTTCAAATTGATGGTAGCATTTTTCATATACTGCTTTTGATTTTTTCGGTAATAAATTTATGACGGCGTTATCCGCAATTTCACGCAGTTGTGGTGGCGTACAAGATAAATTTGTCTCAGTATCACTCATTTTTTACAGTTTACAGAGACTATTATGAAATATATTGTTTAAACAATTTAAATAGCCGAATTTGAATTTTGAATTCGTCAAATGTCAATCGTATGTCAATGTGACCAACTTCATATAAAAATAAAACTCAACATTTTTAATGAGATTTTTATTAAGTATTTATTATCAATTTATAATGCAAAATAGAAAAAATAGTATAAAGGACTCGTTTCATAAGGTTTTTTGTCGCACTCGTTCATTAGAAAACTCGCCTGCGGCTCGTTTTCTAAACTTGAACTCGTGCGACAAAATCATGCCTTATGAAACTCGTACTTTAATATACTATTATTGAACGAATGAAAATATAGTTACTAGTATAGCAAATATTATCCATGGATTAATGTAAAATGATTTGTTATAATAATAATGAAAACTAAATCACTAGTGATTGTAAATTTACCGATTTTTTCATTTACCGGGAATTCGGTAAATGAAAATGAAAATACCGGTTTACCGGTAAATTACCGGTAATTTTTTTTTATGTGTGACATTAATGGAGATTCCCCAAGAAAATAGGGTTAGAAGTTCGGCTAGAATAATACATATTTTACATAATCTTAAAGGCATAATATTAGAATTTTGTAATAAATATTTGTATTTAATTATTTTAAACAGTTGTAAGAAGTAAAACAAAATATTTAAAGTTCAAATTTTTACAACAATGTTGCATTAATGTTTTCTCATAGTGGGGTGTATTCAAAATTGCTATTATTTTAAATATGTGAAATGTTGTTCTTATATATTTTAATATGAAAAAATTACATGCAATATTTACATATTACATTGTACTGAATTATTATTATTATTTTTAAATATTTAAAAATGAGACATTTACTTACTCTTTAAGAAAAACGATTTAAAACTTTTAAAAATCTGAAAAAAACTCCAGAGCATATGCTAACCCAACTTTTTTCGAGAGATAAATAAAATCCATACAAAAAAAAAAAACCCATAAAATGAGAGAATTGAAATTGCACTTGTTGACGAAGGCAAGTAGGAAAAGTGGGGTGTTTTGCTTCCTACCGTCCTAGCAACAAATGAATTCGTTTTTCTTTGCGTTGCTTTTCGTTATACATCTTGTTTCTATTCTTATTTTCTTTTAATTTCTGCATGACCTTTTTTTCAATTTTTCGCTTTTTCTTGTTGAGAATTTTTTAATTCCTTCTCTTTCTGACTAACTCGGTGGAATAGATGTTATACGTTTCTAATCAAAAGTTTTTGTCAGTTTCTTTTCTATATTCTCTATTACAGCGGTTCTCAATCTCAAGAAAGTTTAAATTAAAATTAAACAAAAAACATCTCCCATAAAATTAATAAGTGGGTATATTGTTACTTAGACTTATCTGTTTTTTTTATTATTTTCAATGTCCCTTTAGACTTTTAAATACATATCTATAAACACAATATTTCGTAGATAAAAATTTCTGGTATGGATTTTTCATTTACCGAATTACCGGTAAATTTTTGTAATTTACCGGTAAATTTACCGAACGTTTTTTGGTCAATTTACTTATAAATCACTATGAATTTATTTATAAATCACTAATGAATCTTATTATTACATAATCAAAGATTGTAAATAATATTTTATCATAACAATGACACATTTCGTTCTGTCGATGAATTGATATCACGTCCACACTCAAAATAAATAAACCAAATAAATCTTAAGGTGGATGTTTCGTTTAGACTAAACAAACGATTCCGATCAAAATTCAAAGTTGTTATTTTATATACTCAACAGAAAAGAAATAAAATTGCCTAATTATTTTTTTCCTTTACTATGTACTTTACTGTACACATTCCCCGATTTAAACAACGTCTCCTTAAGATGCATTTTATATAAACGCACATCTGTTAACGTTATACACGTTTCACTACATATAAGGAATGATGAAACTTGAAGGCACTTAACGTACAGAAGAAAAAAAAGAACATATTTTCAAACCATGTGTTCAGTTATACGATCATGTGTATCTTCCATACACACTTTCTACTATTGGGGCCACCATATATTCCAGTTTAATTCGTATTTTTTAAAGATTCCACATAACGAAGTATCTCGGTATAGATGGGGGCCTCCTAGCATGCGGGAGTACAAGACATAAAATAAAATACTCCCATAGCGGAGTCAGATTGGAACAGGTGACAAATGCAACGCTAGAATGATAAATGTAGTTGTCGAGAGAGAAAATGCCTTCTGGAAATGGGAAAATTTCATTTATGGTTCCTTTTGTGCTTGGGGGAGTGCGAAAAAATTGGATACCTGTAGAGGTTTTGACACCTAATTCTTGTAGGTATATACTCGTATAGGACAAAAATAAATTACATTAAGGAAGCAAATTTCGGAGAATTTTAGCTGTTTCATTAAATAGATTCAAATGAAACAAAAAACATGTTTTTATATAAAAAAAAAGGCAAAAAATAAAGAGGTAGGTACAGTGTAAGAAAATGTGGTGAATTTACATTCAAACTTAGATAAAAATACATTACCTGTTATGTAATTCGTATTATACAGGGTATTCCACGTAACTGGTTCATTAAAAGTTTATGATGTTCTATTATTTACTTATATTTGAGATTTTGGTACCAGTATCTGTTCGATTGGAACTATAAATGCAAAATACCTTAACGAAAATATCACTTCTGGTTGACCGGAAATGGATGTCAACTTTGTTATTTTAAATATATTGATCTAATTTTTTATTCATTTTTGGATTCTACAACTATAAATACGTCAGTTTTCATTAGCTATTCCTATAGCTACATGTTGCCGTTTTTGAGTTATTTAAGTTTTTCTTTTTTTTTTAGTCATAATCATTGCATCATTGAGAAATTAATATCTCGGTTAATATTGCAAGTAGAAGCTCCAAATTTGCTATGTTATGAATGTAGATATAACTGTAAGAAACGGTAAGCACACTTTACATTCTAACATACAGGGTTTTCAAAACTGAGGAAGAAAGTGACATATTTTCAAATGCAGAAAACTCAATTTTTTTAAATAGAACAGCCTGTGTTTAATTCGGAATTAGGAAGTAAATATCATCCCCTATCGCTTTATATGAGCATTCCCTATACCTATCTTAATAGATTTTGAGATATGAGCGACTTTTTGTTAAACAGACTAAGTAGCCCTATCTTTAAATGTTTGTAGCTGGCTCTGAAATGGATTCACGTCAAATTCATGTATTATTTTTGAATAACCATACAAGAATGTCTGTTCTAATAGTCATTTCTATTAATATTGCGTTGTACGAAAGTGTAATTACAATGATATACATAAACACTCTTCGCTAGTCAATGAATTTGACATTAATCCCATTCAGAGCCAGCTACAAACACGCAAAGATAGGGTTAGTTAGTCTGTTTAACAAAAAGTCGTTCATATCTCAAAATCTATTAAAGATAGGTATAGGGAATGCTGATATAAAGTGATAGGGGATGATATTTACTTCTTAATTCCAAATTAAAATACAGGATGTTCTATTTAAAAAAAAGAATACTTAGTCTGTTTAACAAAAAGTCGCTCATATCTCAAAATCTATTAAAGATAGGTATAGGGAATGCTGATATAAAGTGATAGGGGATGATATTTACTTCCTAATTCCGAATTAAAATACAGGATGTTCTATTTAAAAAAAATAGTTTTCTGCATTTGAAAATATGAATCTTTCTTCCTAAGTTTTGAACACCTGTATGTTAGAATGTAAAGTGTGCTTACCGTTTCTTAGAGTTATATCTACATTCATAACATAGCAAATTTGGAGTCTCTACTTGCAGTATTAACCGATATATTAATTTCTTAATGATGCAATGATTATGACTAAAAAAAAAGAAAAACTTAAATAACTCAAAAACGGCAACATGTAGCTATAGGAATAGCTCATGAAAACTGACGTATTTATAGTTGTAGAATCCAAAAATGAATAAAAAATTAGATCATTCTATTTAAAATAACAAAGTTGACATCCATTTTCGGTCAACCGGAAGTGATATTTTGATTAAGGTATTTTACATTTATAGTTCCAATCAAACAGATATTGGTGCCAAAATCTCAAATATAAGTAAATAATAGAACATCATAAACTTTTAATGAACCAGTTACGTGGAGTACCCTGTATAGTCAATTTAGCAAAGTTGCAAGAAACGCTTAGGTACCTAATTTATTTAACAAGTTGGAATACTACGATTTCTTTACGGCTTTCCATTACAAATTTTCCTGTAATAACTTTTAAGAAACTTATTAAAGAGGTTATGTTGACAGTATACATTGCTTTACTACTATACAGGGTGTATCAAATAAAAAAGTAAATTTTGCTTGAGTGTTAACTGCACTACATATAAAGCACAAACCCGCCGAAACCGGATTTCATCATTAAAAAATAAAAAAAAGTAAAATTTAGAGCCAAAAATTCTTTAGTCCGGGCCTGATGCAAGGAAACGTCATGTTAAGCACCCGCTAAACCTGGTATTATGTATAAATACATTGCACTCATTCAGTATTATTCTTAATGGTATGCCGTAAGTTCATTTAACGTCATTCTGAATAAATAAAGGCCAAAACTGAGGCATTTTAAATTTCTTCTTTTTATAAAATAAACATTCCTTATATGTTCAGAGTATTTTACGTAAGTCTACAATGTATTATTTTTAATATCCTTTTCGTTCGAGTTTCACCGGATATGCGACTTCAGTTGTTACAAAAAACGTAAATATTTTTCTTTTGCTTGTCGAATCGAGAGTTAGTTGTTAATAAACGGTACCACATGAATCCGAGTTATTTCTTTTGAATTTATTTAATCAAATAACGCAAAATGAATTGAATCGAATTACACAGAAATAAATGTAGATACAGAAAATTTGCAAACACGCCTTTTTACTATGATATCGCGCGAAAATGAATCTATACATTCCCGCGCTTTTGCCGATGCATCAAGCTTCGATTTTCTTTATATGAAATCATGATGGTCCTGAAAAGGATCGTTTTTTCGAGACGGGAAGAATTTAAATAAAATGTTCGAAGTGGCTTGCACTCCAAGCGGCGATCAACACAAAACTAACAGCGGTAATGGCTGAATGATAGTGGTATGTGGGGGTATACTCGGGACAGCATTTAGGTTGGGCACAGGTGCGGCTCTAGCCCACGGCATTTATAAAATATTTTTTTTCTCGTTAATGATTACAGCTGTTACATATTATAATATTTACTTCTATATCGGATACACCCTGTATATACAGCTACGAATATAATATATATGTATGTTTTAGAACTGGTACTTCTCTAGTATATTAGGAAACTGGTACAAAAAGTAGCAGCTTCTTTTTATATTGAAAAGCTGCTACAAACTGCTAACGGTTGTTAGCTTACTACAAAATAACGGTTTGCTTCGTAGCAACCCATCGCTACCGTACACAAAGGTCGAAAGAACAAAGGAAAACAGAATAGGTAACTTGCAACAATCGTCTACAACTACGTCACAACTTGTCATGTCAAGCAATCACGGATCCACACTTGCATAAGATACAGATTTCTACTATGACACTGACTGGTTATTTCTATGCAGCAACTATAGAGGGCGCGCACTGTCAAGCTTTTATCCCCTGGTCGAAACGTCATTTAAAAAATGTGAAACAATCGCGTCAACTCAAATTAGCTGTTTCTCTTTTTATTATATTAAATCATTTTATTGAAAAGAAAATGTTTGGTGGAAATATTTCAAGGCGAATTTGTGTGATGTTACTTCCAATACCAAAAATATTTTTTGAGACTGTAAAATATTCATTTAACGTATTTTATAAATTATGAATTATTTTATCCATCATTATTAATCTATTGAAAGCCTTGTTTATTATATTTATTATTAAATTTAAACGAGCCCTCTTTTTGGGAAATACATTTTCGTACTCATTTTTGAAATGGTTTCCGCTTAATAATATCTATTTTTTTTTTTTTGCTCGTTCGAATATTATTCGGTAAATCGCCCGGATGAATATGACTGGCAACTGAAAATAATGAATTTCCGCTTTTAGCGACACACAATTTGCACTCTGAAAGTCGGTTATTGACTTCCCGGTCAGATAAATAATATTGGCGTAAATGTTCTGTGATTATTTATTTGTCACCCATTATTTTGCACTGGTATACAATTTTAAAACTGTAAGGATTTAAATTTATTAATCAATGTCTTTTGAGTTTAGTACGTTTTTGTATAATAATTCTTAAGAAATCCGTACTTGCGTCGATTTGTCTATTTTTTTTGATTCCAAAGTAGCTTTATATGTAGTATTGAATCTTAAATCGTTTTAACTTTGTAATGTTTATAGTTTTCGAGTAAATAACTGTTAAGAAGGAAAACAAAACAGAATCCTTTTCGCTAATGTATGTGATATATTCTTTCGTAGCTTCTGCAGCTTTTTGAAGATCCTAGAAGTATCCTAAGTGAGCCAAAAACATAAATAAATACTTTAATAATTTTTTTTTATTTGGAGCCTTTTTGGAGCACCCATAATTTTTTCACAAAACATACTTAAAACATGCCCAAACATAGATAAGTTGCAACAGTTGGACAGCTGTCATTAACCCATTAATGGCCAAAGTACCAGAAACGAAACATTTTTTTAATTATTTTTTACAAATGGAAATTGATGTAAAAATAGTAATAAAAAAATTCTGTTACTATTGCTCGTTTCTGATATTTTGGCCATTAAATGGGTTAATGCCGCGTGTTTGATATATTCAATGTTAGCTTGAAAACAACCCATTTAAGAATTCATCGCTCAAGCATTGCGCAACGCGTTAAAATTGTTCACTTGCTCTATTGGAGATAAAATTTAAGATTAAGATTCACTTATAGTTTTGTAGATTTTCAGGTCGTCTGCATATTTATTATGAAAATATTAAATAAAAGTGGTCCTAAATTGGAACCCTGAGGAACACCTCAGTAAGCTTTAAATTTGTTAGACCAGAAGCCATTGTAGTACACATAGTCTTCTCTATTTTCTAAATAGGAAGTTATCAATTTAGTCATTCCGTTTGGAAATCCAAAATACACCAACTTCTTAACCACTAATGCATGGTTATAATTACGTCAAATGCTTGTGACAAATCTGTATAAATAACGTCTACCTGCTGGCGATTTTCCAACGGTCCACTTATAAACCGTGTGTGATACTGGTCAAATTAGTAGTTGTGGATCTTCCCGTAATAAATCCATGATGATTCGGAGAAAAGTAGCATTTAACGTTTTTAAAAAGACTAAAGACGCTTGGTTAGGCGAAAACTCACATTTCTATTCCTTTTTGTGCTTATATGGTGATTCCTCCACAACGCACCATGAGCCCCTTCCAGGGTGACCTTTAATTTATTAGGCATTTTATTTTCATGTTTTCTGGTAATCAAATGCTTGATATCAATCTTTTAATATTACTTTTATTGCAATCCGATTAAATAAAACTGCAACGCTTACAACAACAGTGAATTGAGTGAATGAAATGCGATTATTGCATCAATGAATTAAGTTCATTATTTTAATTAGAAGTTTACTCTATGGCAATCACTAGAGACCGGATTATATGCAAAGAAAAACTGGAATATATGCCCATATATATATATATGCATCGATTTTTGAGAAAATATGCATAAACCTGGGGCATATATGCAACCAAAATTGCGACAATTTGCAAAATTTTTACATAAAATAAATAAGAGCAGAGATTTAAACATTAACTTTATTGCACAACATATTTCTAAAACAATTTATAATTAAATGTTTTTCAAAATTGTGTAAAAGAAAGTTTTGTCTTCTATCAGAATACATGTGTTTCGAAATAGAAAAGCTTCTTTCAACATCCACAGATGTATTTGGTGCATTTTTTAACTTTGCAATACATTCTAAACTAAAATTAAAGTCGAAATCGTTTACTGTTTCACCTTTCAAAATTTTCTTAACTTTCTTCAATTTCAAATATCCCGCATTTTTATTTATCACTTTTTTAAATTTATCGTATATAGAATTACCTATTGTACACTTAACTTTCTTACATAGCATATCAAATTCGTCTACTATTTCGACTGATTCCGAGAGCGACATCCCTTGCGTTTCTAGTTTCCGAATGGAACTTGAAACAAAGCTATAATTTGACTTAATATACAAAAGGTTTTGTAGCAATTCTGTTGATGTTACTATCTTTTTACAGTTTTCTAGAGCAATGCAGTCAGCAGTGATTTCAAGAATTACATTTTCTATTCCTTAAAAACTGTCGGCGAAAAAAATTGCAGCCTCTAACCATGTACCCCATCTCGTAATAATCGGTTCAGGAGGCAACTTAACACCGGGAAGTCGCTCCTTATGGAATTGGATTCGTAAAGGTGCTTTTAAAAATACTTTTTTGACATTGCTAATTATATCATTAATCAAAGGGAATTGATTCCTAATGTCTTCGGCTACACGATTGAACCCATGAGGTAAACAAGTGGTATGAATAATGTTACTATAAATTTTTTTTTAATTTTGTGCGGCTTTTATCATGTATGGTGCAGCGTCGGGCAACATTAGTAACAAATTTTCGCAAGGTATACTTCCAGGTAAAAAGAAATTTGATAAACCTTCTTGAACGAATTGGGCAATTGTCACATTATTTGTTTTTTGAAGTTCTTTACAATAAATTAAATATGATTTACCTACAATATCTTCATGAAGAATTCCTATTAACAAATGGGTAATATAACGACCACACTTATCCGTACTTTCATCTACCATGATATAAATAAAATTATTCCCTACCAATTGTTGAATTTTTGCTATTGTTTGCTGGTAACAAGATGTGAATAAATTTTTTCGTAAGGTACTTTCGTCAGGTATATTATGTTTGCAATATTTTTGCAGAAATGATTTCAAATTAACATTGTTTAATCTTGCTAATGGTATGTTAGACGAAATTAATGCGTTACACAGATCCGTATTATATTCTCCTTGTTCTGAGTTTCGTGAAGTTGATGCTACACATTGACGTATAGATTGCTGCACACATGCGGATCGCTTTAGTTTTTCACATTCTCCAATATGTGATGGGGTTTTAGCGTGTTCATCAATCAGGTATTTTCTCTCAGAAGACACCTACAACAACAATTGTCATTTTATATCAAAAGTTAAGGAATTTAAAAACAATTGTAAAGATTTTAGTAAAATTAAACTTATCAGTTTACTGCAGGCTCGACAAAATATTTTGTCGCCATCCTTTACCAGTTCAGGATATGGCTTAATCCATAAAGAAATTTTGTTCGCTATACTCATTGTATGTACGCACAGTATTTAAAAACGTAACACAATTACATGCTGTTCCGCTCAAAGATATTCAATGAATGACTAGTTTATTTGGGAATTAATAATAATAATAAAACGTATTTACCACATCCCTTCTGCTAGGCGAAATTAAACACGTGCAGTTCTTGGAAAGAAATATTAGAGAAACCAATGTAAAAGATTTATTGTTCTGAGAATTGTCGGTTGTCGATCTACATTAGGAATTACTAGGAATTTTTACTAATAGAAAGGATAAGAAAAAGCTTATATATGCGATATATGCAACTTTTGTAAAAATATGCATAGAAATGCCTAAATATGCAATATATGCAATCACTAATTAGCGCTAATTAACTTTAATTAGTGTAATACGTCTACATATAGACTATAATTAAAGATATGCAAAAAATAAAATATATGCGCTTTGCATATAATCCGGTCTCTAGCAATCACTAAAATTCATTCGGATTATGAATGATATACATTAAGTCAACTACTTGCGATTAGCATATCAAACAATTAATATTCATTGTATTGATGCCTTTTTTTCATTCTTCTGCTGGAATTCGTACATAAAGTTGATAATTCGCGACCATACAGTAAACCAAATAAAGTTGTTGAAACAAAACTGGTGTTCGCTACATCAATAACATATTTTATTGAGCCAATTAAGCTACCATTTCATTTTCAGTGATTTTGGTATCATTAATACAATCAATGAATGATTGATTACACAATAAATTCTGTGATCATTTAATAAAATCTTTTTCATTGATTTGATAAACTTGTTCTTTGGACTAAATGATTCCTTTCATTGCTTCAGGACCTATATTTGGTTTTTAATTTCATTTTTCTATTTTGCGTTCATAAAAACGCAATTGTAACACGCTTTTGCGTATCGAAAAGTGCTTCATTGTGATACGCCTTTTTTCATTTCTATAGGTTGGCTGTATTGAATACATTATGACAGGAAGCAAAATTGACGTTTAATGCATGTAAATTGTAAATAGTTTAATCAAAAAATTCTGTACAAATTTAGTTTACATTGTTATTGTTATGAAACGTGGAATTACTGTATACATTTACACTGACGGAACAAGTATCTTGAGCATGTATTGTTATGCCAGGCAAATTCTTCGTAACAAAGTTTTGCTGAGTTATGTTATTGGCTTTAATGGTAGACTCTTGTGATTGAGAATCATTCGATGATATAACTCTAGAATGACCAGATGTACTTGCCCTGATAAGTTGTGCGCTACAGCCACTTTACTTTTCATAGATGTTTCGATGTAACCTCAGCTACCGCAGATGACTTCCATCCACCATGACTTTTATAGTCAGCAAATCACTGCCTGCGTCTGCTAAGTGTGTAGCACTAGAACGTCTGAAGCAATGTCCAGTATAAAGCTCTGAATTGGGCAATTTTAGAAAATCAGCTATTAATTTAGGCATTTCGCCAATCGTATTAATTCCAATCGGCACGATATACAATAACATTGCGATATGTAAGAAGAATCTTGAATGATTAATATTTTCTGGTCGCAGGGCGACATATTTTTTAATTAAAGTAATCCATCTTTCATCCGTAATTGCAAAAACTCTTACGATATTATTTTTTGTTTTAGGTACTGTCACCAAATAATATCACTCTTAAATTCTAAATCATGTATGGACATATTTGTTAATTCATCTCGTCTACAGGCACCTGTGTAACCCATTATTAAAACGATCTAAAATTAAATCCATTACATAAAAAATTACATTTTGCAAATAATATCGTACCTTTATTGCTAAATACAATGCGTTCTTCTTCTATAATTTATTAATATCTTCAATGCATAAATTTTAGATTTCTTAGCCTCGTATCCCTCAGAGAATCGTTTTAAATAGGCTTGTAATTTAATATTTTTGATATGTCTGTATTTTTATAAAATGGAAAAGCAAGAACGAAGCATGGAATACATAGACCATAAGGTAGAAGATTTCTTATTTTTACCTTGTAATTCAAAATATGCCAATAAATGTTTTCAGATATTGTGTTGACATTATTCTGTACAGCCCATAGTTCAAATTGATGGTAGCATTTTTCATATACTGCTTTTGATTTTTTCGGTAATAAATTTATGACGGCGTTATCCGCAATTTCACGCAGTTGTGGTGGCGTACAAGATAAATTTGTCTCAGTATCACTCATTTTTTACAGTTTACAGAGACTATATTATGAAATATATTGTTTAAACAATTTAAATAGCCGAATTTGAATTTTGATTCGTCAAATGTCAATCGTATGTCAATGTGACCAACTTCATATAAAAATAAAACTCAACATTTTTAATGAGATTTTTATTAAGTATTTATTATCAATTTATAATGCAAAATAGAAAAAATAGTATAAAGGACTCGTTTCATAAGGCTTTTTGTCGCACTCGTTCATTAGAAAACTCGCCTGCGGCTCGTTTTCTAAACTTGAACTCGTGCGACAAAATCATGCCTTATGAAACTCGTACTTTAATATACTATTCTGGCTTACTCGGAGGACGCTTAGAATCGTTAAAAAACTACAGATAATCACTATTGACAGCAACTACAATATACTTGTAAGTCAAAAGGATACATCACATAGCTTAGCGAAAATGCTAATTAACAAATATTCACCCGAAAATCGTAAACACTATACCGATGGTTGATTGAAAATAAATTTTATTTCAACAATCGTATCGTATCGGGCCCACGAAAATCGACATCCAGGAGGCGGAAATTCGAGATTCAGGTCAAATTATTTGTGAATTCTAATTCCGTAGAACGACCCCTTCAAATCTCAAGACAATGGATCTTATTTTCGGGACCTTAATTAAACTCCGTTTGAATTTTGTTAATAAATACGGCGCGATTTTACGACCGTTTCTGGTGTAGAAGTTTCTGACTTCTTCTTTTTTTTTTTTTTTTCACTCTCTCTCCTTCCGTAAAGCGATCGACATTTTAAAATGCGAAATTCTCAATTAAGTCTCGCCCGGTTACACACGGTGACAGTCGAGTGGTCAGGTTATTTGCCGAGAAGGACGGTCGATTACGATTTAACACATCAACGGGGTTGACAACGGGCCCTCATCGCTTCGGTTAGAATGATAAGGGACAAGTAATATCTTAGCCTCACCATCTTAAGATAGTATTACGATGTTCTCTATTCAAATTCTAACAGGAAAAGATGCCATTATTATGTTACAGCGGCTTATTTTTCGTGTGCGCGGTTCTTGTTATAGATATTATAGAATCTGAGGGAAATTGGGACATATAAATCCCCTGAATATAGGCTTACGTATGTAGTACCTACCATATGATTTGGATTTGATATTAAATACCTATTATATTCAATTCCTTACTCTTTGAATACCTTAATATTACGATTTTATTCCTTATTCGTCTTTAGTTCTCGTACTTAACAAGCATAACTCCCACAATTGCGAAAATATAATGTTCGTTACCTTGTACAGTTGGAGAGCAGCACGTTTCTAATAGGATCTAAATGCGGTTGTTCAACTCGGTTGAGTGGATTGTCCAATCCAGGAAAATCATCAATGGAACGAAGAGCAAAATTAAGTGCACGAAGGTTGTAGATATTGAGGAACAGAACATAATAATATAATAATAATAATAATGTGTTTATTGTCCAACAGTGTTACCCAATTTAAAGACAGTTTTTTTACAATAACAAAGCAGACTTAACTAGTAAAACTAATAATATTGGTAATATATTAATTAAACATATAAAAAAAAATTGAGACTATCTCCATAATGTATGTATGTATGTAAATAGAAGGTGGTGTTAAACTGCGACCTAAAGGATTTATTGTGTCCCCTATTCTTGCTGCTTTACAGCTGGCCTTCCAATCCTATCCCTTTCAGAAAGTGTAGGATGTCAGAGGGCCCCAGTCTAGGTAAGTCTCCCTCTTCGATTTCACATGCTCCCAGGTGTAATGCCCTCGAGTTGCACAGTGCTACACAGTTTGAGAGGAGGTGGATGGGTGTTTCATCCTGTTCCCCACAAAATCTGCATTCAGGATCTTTTTCCAATCCAAGCTTACTCAGGTGTCCTTTCAGTCTACAGTGGCCTGAAAGTATTCCTGTTAATATGCGATCATTGTTCTTACTCAGGTTGATGCATTCTGTAAACCTCTTCTGGTTATAAGTTCCCAGAAAATTTTTACTTTGCCTCATTCCCTGGAGATTTTCCCAGTAACTGGATTTTCTCTGCTCCATTTCTGTTTTTAGTTTCTTCAGTATTGTACTGCTACTTAACCCGCAAAAGGGTTCAGGCCCTACAAAAGGCATTGTAGCCCCTTTTTTTGCGAGGTTATCCGTTATTTCGTTTCCTTCCACTCCTGTGTGACCCGGAACCCACAGGAGGGTTACTTTATTTCTTTTGCCTAGCTCATTTAATTTCCCTAGGCATTCCCAAACCATCTTGGAGCTGATTTCATATGAGTTCAGCGCCTTGATGGCTGCTTGACTATCAGACACGATGATAATCTCCTGCTTCCGATAGTTCCTATCCATAATGAACTGAACACAACTTTCAATAGCGTGTATTTCCGCCTGAAATACACTTGGGTATTTTCCCAAGCTTTCGAAATATGTAGTTCTAGGCCCACATATTCCTATTCCAGTTCCTTCTGCCGTTTTAGAGCCATCAGTATACCATTTGGTGGCATTTCTATTCAAGCTCAAGATTGTGTTATGATCCCACTCGCTCCTGTTACTTAGCTTTGTGGTGAATTCCTTCACAATGCTAGTGTAGCCCGTGTACGTCCATATTTATTTTTAACAACATTTTTATCAACAATACATAAATATACGCCAGTTTCTCCTGATTGGTCAACACCAAGTGACGTCAGATGATTGCAGCGCTTGTTGTCCTTTGTCAATACTAAAAATAAGAACCGGCAAAAATAAACCAAGATATCACCCCGTGACTTCCAGTTTCTCTGAGGCGATGGACAACCCGATTGATGTGTCAAAGTAGAGTTTCATTATCAATTGATTTATAAATTCTTCAGCACAAAGTACAGCTGAACATATCCACTGCCCATCATCTCCTTGCTCACCCTTTCGAAAGTATGCCTCCAAAATAAATTTATCTTGGTCCTATGTAAATGGGATTTTGCAAAAAGAAAAAATACGTTGAGGTCTCAATGCGAAATGAAGGCGTAGCCTTGAGAGAGATTGTATGTGACAATTAACAAATAATAATACGGAATGATTAAATAAGCAAAAATTCACCTCTATCATTTATGAGAAGAAGGGAAGTACTCTTGTACAACGTTAAGAATTTGGGGCACGATGGACAGTGTCAAGTATTCTGGGGATTGATACCAAAAAAAAATCTCTAGAGCTTTCGAAATATTTTTATTTCATCATCAGTAGAACAACTACCCCGAGAGAAAAAAAGTGTTGTATTAACTAATAAAATGGTGTATTGAACACTTTTTTTCTTTTTCAATATGAGTAATGATATTTTAGTGTTAATGCAATACGTAAAAAAATGTGAAATTGCGTTAGTTAACTGAATAATAATAAATGTTATAAGAAACAGACTACGCGTGATTCTTTGAACATGTTAAGTACATGTTCAAAGAATCATTTACCATTAAAAATTTCTACCTGCTAATTGAATAATACAATAACATTATCCCAACACAGTTACTTGTTGTAGACACACGAAGTAATAATTGTCTCTATGATTTTATAATATTGGTTTAGCACTATAAAATGTTGATTCAAAACTTATATTGTTTCATTTAACCTACCTGTAGTATTCATCGAATGACTATTTGCATGTAATTCAACACCTTTAGGTGTTAGGTTATACGAAAAGATTTTCTTGTTAGTGGAACATTTTCGATTTGCTTAAAATCACCTTATGATGGGCGAGTTTTTAATTTCATCGATGGATCCATCGATTACTGTATCATAATGTATTAAACAGATATATACTGTAATCGATGGATTTATCGATGAAATTAAAAATCCGCCCGCGCATTCAACAATTAGTCCATTGATAGCAACGCATAGCTATATATTGCCTAATTAGGAAGACTATAGTAGATAATAGAAGAAAAACATTTACGGCATTATATACTAACTTATATTAGCTTATAACATAACTAAAAATTATAAGTTTTATTCATACATTTGAAAGAAAAGTACAATTTAACGTTTCATAATAAATCATTAATAACAATATTTAACCAAAATTCGTTATCAGCATTTACCGATTTCGTAATACTACCCACCAAATAATCATTATTTTCAACGGAATTGGTTTTTATCATATTAATCGATTTACTTAAACAATTAGAGGTAAAATGATTTTTACGATTACATTTATCACATATTTTACCATAAGCTGGACAACTGTTTTGCGCATGCGTAAAATTACAACGTGTACACCGACCTGTGCTAGAATTGTTCGAATCCGTTACAAACGATCTTATTTGAAGTTGCCGGACACCTCTTTCCAATGACCTTCCATCCTTGTGCGGTCCTTGGGTGAAACGTGTCTTCTGTCTTGCTCCTGCATCCGGCTGTCGATCGATGTGTTTTCCAGCATAATTTCAATATTATTTAAAATTTCTCGAACTTCCTTTCCTATACAATGTAACAGCGTCGCTGCTCGTATTTCGGCTGTTTTCCCACTGCAACCACTCGCGGTAGAATATAATTCCAATCTTCTTTGAATTGCCTCCAATTTTTTGCTAGGTCGCTCTCCATTTTCATCTTCTGGGGTTGAGATATATTCCCCATTTTGTTTTGTTCCTTTCTGACACTTTTTTTTTGTAATTTGTTGCACTTTTTCTTCCTTTCACTGATTTTTTTTGTATTTGGTTTGTTTTTTATTCTGACTGCGCGCTATGTTATATGTATATACTGCTCGATAGGTTTTGATTATCTTTATTATTCAATATTACTATTACAGAAACTTACAAACATAGGTCTTATTGCTACGGAGGTTGGATACTGACTGACTATACGCATGTGCGATCACCTATATGTAATAGTATTAAATATTACATTTCATTGAGTTAACACCGATAGTAAATATTTAAAGAACACCTTTTTCAAATGTCAAATCGACAATTTGTGGGATTAAACCAACAAGATAAAATATTGGTTACGCCTGAACACTATAATCTTGTTAAATTAACTCTAAAGTGTGCAACAATATAAATATGTTTGTTTCAAATAGGAGCATATGATTTACTTAAATGCAATATGGTTAAATCAATGCTCAAATTCGTGACACCACGAAAAATGTTGAAATAACCATTTCATTTCTCTCAGTGTACAGAAGGACAAATGCTAATAGATATAATTGAATGAAAAGTGAAGTTACTTACATTAAATTGTTTTTAGGTCATATGATATATTATGAAGTATACCCTAAGTACATAATAGAAAATTACACGATTTTGATCAGTTAAGTTTAACAAATATCGCTAAAAGATAATTATATCCTTGTTATCACTTTTCTCCTTTCGATCCTTCCGGCCAAAATTAGGAACGCAACTTGATACTCGTGCCCCGCGCTGGCTTAAAAATTACTTTAACGTCGGTTTTTAATTCCTGACGATGAAGCAACGTTTAAAATACCAAGTCAAAACTGTTACTCAAACACCCCGTGGCCCCGACTGCCACCCCCAAACTCAAACCACCATGGCCATAAGACGGGATTATTCAAACACCACGTGGGGACAAAATTTTCATTTACTTTTAAAAGCGTTCTTTTTTTCGCACTAAAAGGACCCTTCGGTCCCAAAACGACAGGGACGATGGTGCTGTGCCCAGTTTTCTCGCTCACACCTATACCGTATATATATTTTACTTATAAAGATAACAATCGATGCTTTAAAGTTAATTGAAATTTGCAGGGATCAATCTTATTATTTTAACGGCCAGCCAACAGTGCAGAACGGTTAATAGGATTTTGAGATTTTGCAAGAGAGCAGATTACGTTGGCGAGATTTTTTTTTTCACATCCCTTACTTGTTCGCCTCTTACGCAGAGTTGCAATTATCATAAATTTACCACATCGCTATTGACGCTGTTTTGCCGAAATGTTTTGTTTACGTACGTAAATTACTTAAATAACATTAGGAATTTATTACAGTAAATCATGTAAACTTTTTATTTGTACTGTATTTGCTATTAAAATAAAAAAAAAAACAAATTATTCGGTTACTTACTGCATTATATGTAATTTTACTAGTGGAAGTTATTTCTACCTAGAACTTTCAGATAAAGCTATCTTCAAAATGATGAAATTCATATGCCGCACACACAGAGAAGTAATTTCTAGAATCAAGTGAGAATTTCTCAACTGAAGTACCTCTCGTTCTTATATATAAGCAAATGAATAATTTCTTGGACGAAGAAAATTATTTTGTCAATATCCCAAGAAATTAATTCCTTGTTTGAAGAAATTTAGTGTCCTTAGACAAAGGAAAGCTTGAAACAAATAAAAAAAAAACTGGTTTCAAGAATATTATGTATTTAATTCGAACTTATGAGAACTTTGAATTGAGAAAAAATAAATTTGATATAAACCAGGCCTCTCCTTAAAATAAATGCAAAGCGAGCTTAATATTAGTTTGTCGTTTTCTAGTGTTAAACATCTAATACCTTTAAATCAAACGTTATTTTATTAAACATGAAAACGGTACTTACTTGAACTTGAGGATTCCTTTCTTTAAATCAAGAAACAAAAATGGTGTTTTTATTCTTAAGGTTATTGCACATTAGCCCGTTGCAGCACGGCACGGTGCGCCCCATCACAAAACCAATAGCATTGCGCTGAGCTATGTATGCTGGTATAATGGGCGCTTGTTCATTCATTTGCATTGTTTTAATTCTATCCTTTTTTTTTTGACGGGGCGCACCGTGCTGTTTTGTGACGGACTAATGTGCGATAACCTTTACTCTAGTACTGTTAGTTGCAAAGAACTGATTAAAATTTCGTCAAAAATAACTGAATTGTTGGTTATTCTGAAAAAGCCAGCAGCATGACGAAATGTTACTCAATTGTTTGCAAACAGCAAGACCAAACCCAATACATTATTATACTTTTAATTATGCTGGCAGAGGACCCTATGCTGGATTAGTTGCTTGATAATAATTTTCGTTGGCTAAATATACATATTTGTATCTTACTTATAATATACGTTGTTTCTTACATATGATTTGTATTGTAACCATGTAACACCACATACTTTAAGGTAAAAACTCGAAATAAATTACAAGTATACATAGTTAACATATTAATAAAATTAGTTTATTTAAATTTTATTTTGTGAATTGTTATATCGTAGGTAAGGGAAAAAATGCAAATCGAATAACTTTACAACTAAAAAGTATTTATTTAGATACTACTTTTACAGTATGTTTTTTTTTTAAGAATAATTCTTAGGTTATGTTAACATACAAAACGAAGCGAACTCTTCTTCTAATAGACACAAACTAATACTACATCGTGGCAACTATTTCTACAATTACTAGACTTGTAAGGGATTACATATTCATGCATAATGAAATCAATTATTAACCTTTTTTATTGCGGTTTCTATCTCCGCGCCAATGCTACACCACTCAAAATAGCCTTTATATTGAAGCCGAATATAAAATTGTTCTTCAGACATATCTATTTATATATTTTTTTTATTTACTAGTATATATACGCATTATATTATAACAATACTTATCGTTATTCAAACCACTGTAAACAGGTGACAAACAGATTTAGGTACCGCACAGGGCAAATATTATCGAAATACTGCGAAATATCTAATACCGAAATGCAAACTCGATCATACTGGATAAAACCAAGTTTCAGCGTATATCAACCTCTCCACATTCCAACTTTTTTTTCTATTCTGAATACAAGAAACTTATGTTACTTGCGTCAAGGAAATATCACTCAATATTAGAAAAATCGTAAGAGAGTGAATTATTTCTTATAAAAACTATATGTACTTGTTTTAAGAGAGATAACATTTGCCACAAATAAATTTTGTTTTGATATTAGTAAAATTTCAAGAAAATAATTTATTATATTTAAGGACACCTATTAACTCGGATCTAGTAAATTCTCTAAAATAAAAAAGTACTATCTTACATTTAAAAAAATGTGTAAGAACACAGATGTACTTGACAATAGAAAACTTTTTCCTGTGTGCAGTGTGATAGGTTACTGGGTAATCTGCGCGTTCGTGTAGACACTATACGTAAATCCATTCGTTTGTTGGAGTGATTATTATCATATTATTTATATTTATTATCTACTAAATTTATAATGACTTTTAAAAAATTCACCTATACTTAAACATTCAAGTCGTTCTCTTGGTCATCTCCATCATCAATCTTCTAACCAGCCGGTGGATTTGTCTCGTTTCTCTGTATCGACTCTAGGGCTAGTTGTTTTTGAAATAGTATCCCATCTAAACGTTCGATTCCATTATCGATGTCAGCTTTTATTATTAACTTTTGTACCTCCAGTCGTGCTATTTCAGCTTGCATTTGTGCAACTCGAGCATCTACATTTGATAACTTAATTTCTTCTTTAGCTCTCCTATCCTCTTCCACGTGTTCCAATTTTATTAGTGCACTTAAGTGGGTTGTGTTGTGTAACCTTATTTCTTCTTTACAATAAATATTTTTATTGCAAATATAACAATGAGCACTAGCCCTAACACTACTGCTGCTTGGAAGATTTGTTTGACTATCAGAGGATTGCATCTTGGATATTGAGGAAGATAATAGCTAATATCTTATAAATATATATGCTGTATGATGTATGCGACTATCTATTCATACCCCGTGTCACCAAGACCAAGATTGACCAAGATAAAAGATACTTTCCATCATCACCTCACTTTAAAATGGCGTCCATTTACATAGTGCAATGGGAAAAATCACGTAGTGATGTAATTGCGGTATATCACAAATAATCGCAAGTTAGTAAGTTTGGCGTATTGATTCTTACTTATTAGTGCGATCTTTTAAGTGCTATAAAAGAGTTAGGGAAGTTTTTCTTTAGGTATAGGAGTGGTCTGACATGGAATTGTCGGAAATACTGCTTCTTGGCTTTTTATATTTACGCATTAAATTACAACAGCCACTCCAGGATCTCCACTGGATCCTAGTCCCCTGTATGAATTTGTACAAGTCTCTGGCTGGTTGATCGGAGTAATCCTCTGGGTGCATTTTTGGCTTAGCAAAAATTTGCCTGGCTTTTTGCGTTTAGAACCTCGCATTCTCACAGTATGTGGTAAGCGTCCTCTATTATCCCATTACATAGTCTCTCATCTCCAGTGTTGATCCCAATTTTCTGTAGATCTCCCTTTCAGACCTGTTGCCATGTGAAGAATATTTCTACTCAGCTGCAGTAGTTCTTTAGCCTTCTTTTTTGATAAATTTCTTACCATGAGTTTGTCTGGTTGTATTATTCCAGTGTATGTGGATGATGTAGGACCATGATTTTTAATTATTTTAGGTGGAAATTACATCTTTTAAAACAAAGATGCGGTTTTTGGGTTATGTCAGGATAACAAAATACGGTGAAATATTGCGATAATTCACTATTATCAAGAATTAGATCGTTAAAATTGAATACCAAGCATACTGACATATATAAATATAATCCTCAATGTTAGTCGTACATCCATTCTGAATAGTTTCATTTAATAATAATAATAATAATATTTATTTGTCCTGCAGATCTTTTATAAAGATATAGGATATGACAACAAAAAAATTACACCCTTAATCGTAACGAAAATAATGATAAATACAGTATAATAATTTAACAACAAAATAATAATGAATAGAAGTACCTAATTATAATATATAAAATAAACTAAATTATTGAATTCAAAATGAGAAATGAAAAAAAAAATGAGAAAAAATAAATAAATTGAAGTAGGTGAAGCAAATACCAACTTTTAAATACGAAATCAATCATCCAACTGATTCATAATGTCATTTATATATTCAGATATTGAGTAGCATGTTTTAGAGATAAGAAATGTCTTTAATTTTGCGTTTAAATGCGTTAATGATATTAATACTTTTAATTTTGTTTGGGAGGTGGTTGTAAAATATAGTGCCTTTGTACATGGGATCTGTTTCGTACTGAGCTAGTCTATGCCGTGGAATTTGGAAATCTGTATTGTGCCTTGCATGATAGCTATGATTATCTCTATGTGCAGTAAACTGTCCTATATGTTCCTTTACATACATAATACATTTGAAGATGTAAATTGACGGAATTGTAAGTAACTCTCTCTGTTCAAAAATTTCTTTATATGAATCATAATAGCGCATTCCACACATATTTCTAATGGCTCTTTTCTGTAATAAAAATATCCTTTGTGCAGATGTTGAACAACCCTAACAGACTATGCCATATGTTGCTTTAGGTAGAAACTGACCGTAGTAAAATGTTATACAAGTTTCAATGTTTATCAGTGTGTGTAAATGTTTTGGCGCATAGCAGAGACTGGCAATACTTTTGGTAAGTAGCCCTATATGTGCTTCCCAATTTAACGTTTGATCTAACGTTACACCTTATAATTTAGCCGAAGATGTTTATTCAATGGTTTTACCATTGAGCCGCACTAGTACACTTTCCTTTACATTCACGGTTTGAGAGGTAAATCGGATTGTTTTTGTCTTATTTACATTAATAAGGAGATTATTGTCTTTAAATCAGGTGGACAAAGCATCCATTTGTTTACTACAAGATCGATTGAATTCGTGGATATTTTTTTTGCTACTTACAATGCTAATATCGTCAACGTATAATATGCATTTATTATCCTGGACTGTAGTTGTAATATCGTTAATGTAAATAATGAACAATAGCGGACCCAAAATAGAGCCTTGCGGAATACCAGTTTGAAGCGGGATCATTTTTGATATTGTTTTGTTTATGCATACCACTTGTTGTCGGTGTGTAACATATGATAGCAGCCAACTCTTACAATTTCCTCTTATTCCTAAGTATTCAAGTTTATTTTCAAGTACTTTGAAATCAATTCTATCAAAAGCTTTGGACAAGTCTATTAAAGTTGTTAAAGCTTATCTATTGTGCTGTATACCTCATGTTGGAATTGGATAAGTGCAGTTGTAGTTGAGAAACCCGTTCTGAAACCATGTTGTTGAGAGTTTATTATTTGCTTTTGGTTTAGAAAACACCTAATTCTTTTACTAATTGCTTGTTCCAAGATTTTTGAAATAGCAGATTGTAGCGCAATAGGCCGGTAATTGCAGAGTTCTGTTGACTCTCCATTCTTGTGGGCCGGTATAACTTTGTTTACTTTTAAGCAATTAGGAAACAAACCAATAATAAACGAGTGGTTGATAATATAACACAATGGTGCAGTGTTTTCAGTTTAATTTTGTTTAAAGTGGCTTATGATACCGATGTGATTTTGATAAATAAATTTTGATAAATAGCCTTTGTCCTGTATTCTAAATTGAAATTTAATTCAGGATATAGTATGCCGTAAGAAATAATAATAAAGCTGTAGATACTTAATATTGAATGACACAAGCAAAGGAATTGTACCATACATCAGTGTATATTTATAGGAGTACTTACTCACGTTCCATGTAGTACGTTTGCACTTGATTGTTCGGTAAATATACAGTTTACATAAAGATTACGTATGAATTTTACAAAAAAAAAATGTTGGAAAAATACACAAGCCTATGAAATTTACTGGTTAGTTAGAAACTTATTCCTTTAACCTACCAGCGTCAGTTAAATTTCTGATAACAGATCTATCCATGCAATCACTAAAATCCATAAAATTTGAGGCCTAAACTAGAATATTATCAGAGCGCGTGGAGCTCTTACCTATTTAAATGTATAGAATTGATTGAAAAGTGCAACGGATAGCCGCAAAACTTCCTGTTTTAGTTAGCTAATAGATTTACTCTATCTACACATTAAAAAAAATTTGATAAAATTCCTGTAAGGTTTTGGGGTAATTTTGTACCCTTAAAACCATACAAGCGTTTTACTTCTAGAAGTAATATTTCTAACTATAAGTAATTTTTCGAAGGTTTTTTTCATATAACCTGGAATATTCATAGTAAAATTTCAAAATGTGGGTACCTTTCCAAGATTTTTTCATGTAGTCTAGAACAGTGGTCTTCAACCTTTTTTCTTCTGCGGACCGGCAAAAACTTAAAGAATGTGCTGTGGACCAGTAAATTATCGACACTAAAATATACACAAAGAATAAGGTAAATATTTTTATTTATTAATCGAACAGTTATTCAAATACATATATTATGTAACTATTTAGTAAGACTTCTGTTGTTGCTTCTTTGTTAACAAAGCAGTTAAACGTGGTTGCAGGTTTGTTTCGGAAAGCCGAAGAGCTGCGTTAACATCCATTCGATTCCTGAGCTTAGTTTTTATTACTAATATGCAGAAAATGTCTTCTGGCACAAATAAGAGGTCGAAAACACAATTAATAATTTGATCGCTTTGTCACTCAATGTTGGATATTCTTTTTCTAATTATATCCAAAATTGTGGCAATGACATCGTTTTATGTTTTGAAACCAGACTCATATCAGTGGATAGCTCTATCAGTTTTTCTTTATCACAAAAATCGAGAGCAGATGATTGGACATCTTCTAGGAAAGGATTATTAATCCAAAGGTTTCCCTTACGAGGATCCTCACTTTCAAGGAAATAGTTACTTAAAGTTTTCAGCTAATGCCCATAAATGTTCACTAATTACTTTGAATATTCTCTTTTGGTTTATATCAGCTACAGTTAAAAATTCGCTTATAATTGGAAACATTTCAATATCTTTCTTGAGTACTCGACTGTCCCAAAGATCCACTTTTTTTTTTTGAACGCATCCATTCTATTTCTCACAGTAAAAATATTTGTGCAAAATCCCTGAAGTGAAATGTTAAGTTCATTAAGAAGGTTAAAAATGTCCGCCATATATTCTTCATCTAACACCGATCCTAATAAATTAGATGTTCGATCTCGTAAAAACTGCTTTACCGCTTCCTTTAATTCAAAAAGCCTCGTACCAACTATTCCTCTTGATAACCACCTCACTTCTGCATAAAGAAGAAGATGTCGGTGTTGTGAACTCATACTCTCACACAGTATTGTGAACAGCCTATTATAAATTATATTTATTGTAGCAGGGTACGTATACGTAGCAGACTTTTATGCATTAAAAGAACAAGTAGATTTTCTAATGTGAATTAATACCTCGTACTAATAATCTAATCAGTATAATAGTTCTAAAATAACAATAAAACAAAACCACGTGCGGCCAAACACCATGTTATTTCTGCCTACGTCTGACTTGAACTAGTAACATTCTAAGTTATGCGTGCCTTTCTTATTTCCTTATCACTTGAAAATTACTATATTTATGACTGTAATTTTCCAAATTGTTAGAAATTTTTTTTCTATTTTTCTTGGTAATATTACAATGTTAGGGGTTTTTTCTAAGAAACATAATTTTTTTTAATGTGTATGTTGCATTCTGGATTGAATAGAAAAAAATATCCTAACAAACAGAATTTAAATACTAATCGAGTGTGCTTCAAGAATCAACAATTCGAGTACTATCGATTTTAAAGGCATTTCTCGCCTTTAAAATTAGACTATATAGATGAAAATATGTAAAACATTTAAAATTATGTTACGTTTTATTAATTACTGTCTATGATGTTGTCCACTGCATAAGAAGAAAGTTGCTATTTGTGATTTATTAATTGTAAAAATTTCTAATAATCATCAAGACTTCTAAAATTAGGGATATATAATATAATATTCACCAGAAATGGAAGATTTGCAGCAACTCTCAACGGCTTTGTCCTAATAATATGCGGCTATGATAATAATATAATAAATTTACTTGTAAAATTGTAGGTACGTTGTTACCAATGATTTGAAATGTTAAATTCGTTTACTGCGTATATAAAAAATGTTTTAGTTTGATTATTGAATTAGCAAATAATTACATATATCATATTTTTTGTTTGCCGAAAAGAATCAATCGAAATCTTCGAGTCTCGGCATATTTAGAATCTACCTTGAAATAATAAATGTCAGCGCCGAATATTTTTAAAAAATACTCGTTTGTGTATCTCTTCTACAGGTTTTGGGGCGTTTAAAAATATAATTTTCGGCATCATTTCATGTGAGGGGAGCTTTATCTGTTTGATGTCTTTATTTGTCGAACATGGTCTTTTGAACTTGGTTTATTTATCGATAAAAACGTCTAAGTAACCAAAACGTTGAATGATTACGGAGCATACCGGTGATAAAACTGGAACCGAATAGATAAAAAAAACAGAGTGGTGTGGGAGACCTTTTATGTAATTATACACTTGCCCTGATAGACACACATACACACACACCACAGAGACACACAAACCTTAGGCTACAATACAATAATATATTTTATCCGAGAATTTCAATGGTACATATTTTATCTACAGATATATTTATTTCGTACGTATGCAGCACAGCTCTCTGCATTTATAAAGATAAGTATGCCTAGCGAAAAGCACGCATTGAAAGTTTAATATTAAAGCAAAACCTTAAAATATGATGTCGCAAGCTTTTGTCTAGCATTCCCTCGCAACGCGAGCCGACCTTCTCCTCCCCCTCCTCCTCACTTCCTGTTATATATATTTTCAATTTTGTGAAACTCACGGGTGCACGACTACAGCGCCGATGTTGCATTCATAAATTTCACCGTCTAATTTCGAATATTACATGTGTACTAAAAATACAACCCAAAAATATGGCGCGCATCCATAAACAATATCTTTTCTTTCTTCAAGTAGAAAAGATGCACATCCCATACCTATGGCAATTAAGGGTATTCTTTAATGCTGGTTAGTAGTGGCATTAATAACAAGTTTGATGAATAACTAGAGATAAAATTATTGTAGATTAAAACGCACCTTCATCTTAATCATATACACACTGTAAAACAATTCTAGTAAAATTACGTGTTAAATCGTTGGTAACAAAGTTGCCTACAATTTTACAGGTAAATTGGCTTCATATAAGGTAAAATTTCTACCGTCTAGTAAATTTCACATGCTGATGTATTTTTCAAAGATTGTACTGTAAAATTCGTATGTAATATTTATATGAACTGTATATTTACCGAACACTGAAGTAATTTTCAGATGTATTTTTATAAAGAAAGCAAGTAAAAATACTAAAGAAT
Organism: Protaetia brevitarsis; assembly: GCA_004143645.1. Taxonomy (NCBI): domain Eukaryota; kingdom Metazoa; phylum Arthropoda; class Insecta; order Coleoptera; family Scarabaeidae; genus Protaetia; species Protaetia brevitarsis. The sequence continues at coordinate 1,967 of RXPK01005002.1, read as the reverse complement.
GGAATATCGCATATATAAATATACATTGTACGGTAAATTGTTTTACAGGTATAATTTAATATTACTGCCAAGGCTGTAATATTAAATTACACATGTAAAAGAATTTACATGTAATTTCTTTTAGAGGTGTAATTTAATATTATAGCCTATTATTTTTTGCAGCGTACTATACCTTAAATTAAATTTCTATTTAAACAAGCCAACGATTCCAATATACATTTGGTAACATGGAAATCATAGCTTAGTTTAAATACAATCTAATTAAAGCATTTTGCAATAATATGCAAAACGTTCAATTAATATGAATAAAACTAAAAAACAGGTATTTTTAGGTTTTTTATTTATTAAACTAAACACTCAGAAGATACAAATGTATGCATTTAACGCAATGATTTCTTTCATTAAAGAATTTTAAAGGAGAAAAGAACATTTAAAATTGTCTTTTGAAAGATTCAAAAGCTTAGTCTGTGTAGCTATTATTTTATTAGCAGGAATTTCATTTGTGTTATAATCTAAAGCAAAATTTGTTCCTAATGATAATGCATTGATAACATTATTAGGTATTATTGTATTTAAAATATTGGTTACCCAATTATTGTTTTGTATACTTTCGGTATTTTGAGTTATTGGATTGTATTTTGTTTTATTTTCTTTTGATGTTTGAGTTTTATAGTTGTAAAATCTTCTCATACATAAAATTTAGATATTCTAAAAACTGTGTTGTGTGTGTAATTTTCAAACTGAAAACCATAAATTTTAGAAAATAGAATAAAAGAATATAAATATAACAAAATACTTACAACCTCAAAAAACATCAAATAAATTAAAATCATACATTTGATTTTAACGATATAATAATAATTTTATAAATAAGGAACAAAATTTAAAAACATGTAATATACTTGAAATAATTCAAATTCATAAACAAAAAAACGCAGTTGATCATAAAATTGACATACAATACTTCACAAAACTATATATAACTTAATTTTATAACTAAATACAGTAATATTTTTTAGAAGTCTATTTAATTACAAAATGCAATAATATTTACAGATTTAACAATAAATAATCAAAACATATTACATTGAAACACAATCTTTAAATAAAACAAAACGATGTATTGAAAATTAAAGTAATGTAAACAGAACAATTATGATTTTGTAATTTATTAGATAACAAATTTATTTATAATTTTTCATTACCACTTTATGATTTATATTTTTTATATATTTTTAGTTGAAAAAGCTTTCGCAATAAAAGCGAAACGTCGTTGAACATTTCCATGTTTTTCTGAAGACCTAAAAACCTAGAAAACGAAAAGAAATTAATAAATTGTTATATACAATACATATAGTTAAAATATAAAAAGAAAATAACATATGTATAACTAAATAGTCATTTACAATAGATACTAAGATTTATTATCTATACATCGTTCAGATTCAAGTTGACAATGCGATTTCAGGCTGACATAACCTCCTAAACTTCTTTATTTTAAAATGGTTATGTCTAAAAAAAACTCAAAATCGGCTATGCACAATATAAAAAAAAAAATTACTTGAAATTGGTAAGATTCATTCTTAATATTATCCAAATGGACACAAATATTAATGGTTTACCCTAAATTATATTACGTAATTTCATCTGTGAACAAATATAACTTCTAAATATGAAGTTGCAACAGATACTACATACTACATCATAATTCCGATATCCTTACTCTCTTGAATAGAATCTATTTGTATTTATATTTGGGAAATATAATGAATACCTACTTCTGAAAACATGTTGTGGTTACGTTTACACCTATCTGATTATAAGTTAGTATGTCCTTCAAAGTACTGTGTTAAATTTTAAGAACAAATTGATATATATAAAAATACCTAAAGGGATATTTACAACTAACTTACCTAATTCTTTATAGCACTAATAAAAGTCACACTGAATGCAACCAGGATCAAGAA
>RXPK01005001.1:0-15069 GCA_004143645.1 Protaetia brevitarsis | reverse complement strand
TTCGTTTTTTAACCATAACTCCGGAAGACAGAGCTAGAGGGTTATGCTTGGTCTCAAAAATATTCGCATCGACCACGGAACATCGCGCACCGCACTAGAACAAAATCGGAGCGATACTCTGCTACCAAAGAAACGATTTAGGGGTGAAAAATAAGGAATTAACGATTTTCAACACATTTTGCGAATATCTCGAAACGGTAAAAGAGATCGAGTCCGGTATTGAAGCATCGAATCCCGTCGCAATGCCTCTGATAGGCTAAACTAGAACCTCTAGCGTCGATATAAACCTCAAAAACTTTAACCTCAAATATCTCGAAACGGTTAGAGAATCGGATCGTGCACTTTTTTTTCATTCGATCGCCGTCACGAATGCGCGTCTAACGACTAACCCACAAAGGCTCTAGGGACCATTTTTATCTCAAAACTTTGACCCATTCCGAAACGGTTAGAGATATCCGGTCGTGCTTTTCTTCATCGATTCGCCGTCACGCTGCGCGCTAACGGACTACCACACAGGCTCTAGGCATTTTTAAACATCCAAACTTGCCTCAAATATCCTCGGAAACGGTAGAGATATCGGATCGCGCTTTAACACGTTCATTCCGTCGGAAGACGGTCTAAGGTTACCCCGCGGACGCCGGTAGCGTCGATTTTAAGTTTCAAACTTGAAAGCCCATATCTCGAGAACGGTAAGTGCTAGGAAACGCGCGCGCGGCTTCAGATTCCGCGCGAAGAGAGCGTATTTTGATGTGTAATACCGTTGGGAGTTATCTCAAGGTTAGTGATTTTTTACCGATATTTGCTAAAATTTTCATCAAAATTTACGTTTTTTGCCGATATTTCCGAAACGGTTCCGATAGCCCGCGTCGGCGCTGCCAGAAATGGAATCCTCGCCGAAACGCGTCCGACAGTGTACAACAACATTGAGGTTCGATGTTATCTAGCGGCTCTGGCGCTATCTATGTCCAGAATAAGAAAAAAGACCAAAACGCGGGTTTTTCGTTGTTTTACATAATCCGAACGACAGTAGTAGAAGGTTCTGCTGGTCTCAAAATTGCGCATCGACCACACGAAATCGCGCACCGCATAGAAAAAATCGAGCGATAGTTTGCCCGCAAAGTAACGATTTAAGGGTGAAAAATAAGAATTTAACGATTTTCACACATTTTGCGAATATCTCGAACGTAAAAGATAGCGAGTTCCGGTTTTGAGCATTCGAATCCCGTCCAAGCGCATCATGATAGCCTACACTAAACGCTCTAGCGCGATATAAACCGCAAAACTTTAACCTCAAATATCTCGGAAACGTAGAGATATCGGATCGTGCTTTTTCTTCATTCGATCGCCGTCACGAGCGCGTCTAACGGACTAACCCACAAAGCTCTAGGGACAATTTTTATCAAAACTTTGACCTCAAACATTCGGAAACGGTTAGAGATATGATCGTGCTTTTTTTCATCGATCGGCCGTCACGATGCGCGTCTAACGGACTACCCAAAGGCTCTAGGGACCATGTTTTATATCAAAACCTTGACCTCAAATACTCGGAACGGTTAGAGATATCGATGCGCGGTTATAACGTCGATCCTCGTCGGAAGACGCTCTAAAGGTTACCCCGCGACGCCGTAGCGTCGATTTTAAGTTTCCAAACTTTGAAACGCCCATCTCGAGAACGGTAAGTGCTAGGAGGACGCGCGCGGCGGCATCCGATCCGCGCGAAGGAGACGCGTATTTGATGTGTAATACGTTGGAGTTATCTCAAGGGCTAGTGATGTTTTACCGTATTTGCTAAAATTTCGATCAAAATTTACGTTTTTGCCGATATTCCGAACGGTTACCGAAGCGCGTCGGCGCTCCAGAAATGAATCCTCGCCGAAAAACGCGCCCACAGTGTACAACACATTGAGTTTCGATGTATCTAGCGCTCTGGACGCGAATTATGTCCAGAATAAGAAAAACGGCAAGAAACGCGGGTTTTTTCGTTTTTTTTAACACATAATCCGACACGACAGTAGCTAGAGGGTTCTGCTTGGTCTTCAAAATAATTCGCATCGACACGCGAACATCGCGCACGCGCACTAGAACAAAATCGAAGCGATAGTTTGCTCACAAAGTAACGATTTAGGGGTGAAAAATAAGGAAATTTAACGATTTTCACACATGTTTTGCGAATATCTCTCGGAAACGGTGAAAGATATCGAGTTCCGGTTTTTGAGCATTCGAATCCCGTCCAATGCCGCAGGCTGATTAGCCTATACTAAGCGCTCTAGCGTCGATTTAAACCATCAAAAACTTTAACCTCAAATATCTCGGAAACGGTTAGAGATATCGGATCGTGCTTTCTTTCATTCGAATTCGCCGTCACGATGCGCGTCTAACGGACTACCCACAAAGGCTCTAGGGACCCATGTTTATCTCAAGACTTTGACCTCAAATACTCGGAAACGGTTAGAGATATCGGATCGTGCTTTTTTTCATTCGATTCCGCCGTCACGATGCGCGTTAACGGACTACCCAAAGACTTCTAGGAAGCATTTTATCATCCGAAACGTTGACGCTCAAATATCTCGGAAACGGTTAGAGATATCGGATCGCGCTTTATACCGTTCGATTCCTCGTCGGAAGACGCGTCTAAAGGTTACCCCGCGGCCGCCGTAGCGTCGATTTTAAGTTTCAAAACTTTAAAACGCCACATCTCGAGAACGGTAAGTGCTAGGAGGACGCGCGCGGCGGCATTCGATTCCGCGCGAAGAGAGACGCGTATTTTGATGTGTAATACGTTGGAGTTATCTCAAGAGTTAGGTGATTTTTTAACCGATATTTGCTAAAATTTCGATCAAAATTTAAGTTTTATGCCGATATTCCGAAACGGTTGCCGGTAGCGCGTCGGCGCTGCCAGAAATGGAATCCTCGTCGAAAATCGCGTCCGACAGTGTACAACACATTGGGGTTTCGATGTTATCTAGCGGCTCTGGACTCTATCTCGTGCCCCAGAATAAGGAAAACGGCCAAGAAACGCGGGTTTTTTTCGTTTTTTTAACATAACTTCGGAACGACAGTAGCTAGAGGGTTCTGCTTGGTCTCAAAATATTCGCATCGACCACGCGAACATCGCGCACCGCACTAGAACAAAATCGGAGCGATAGTTTGCTCGCAAAGTAACGATTTAGGGGTGAAAAATAAGGAAATTTAACGATTTTCAACACATTTTTGCGAATATCTCGAAACGGTGAAAGATATCGAGTTCCGGTTTTGAGCATTCGAATCCCCGTCGCAATGCGCATCTGATAGGCTATACACTAGACGCTCTAGCGTCGATTTAAAACCTCAAAAACTTTAACCTCAAATATCTCGGAAAACGGTTAGAGATATCGGATCGTGCTTTTTTTCATTCGATTCGCCGTCACGATGCGCGTCTAACGGACTACCCACAAAGGCTCTAGGGACCATTTTTATCTCAAAAACTTTGACCTCAAATATCTCGGAAACGGTTAGAGATATCGGATCGTGCTTTTTTTCATTCGATTCGCCGTCACGATGCGCGTCTAACGGACTACCCACAAAGGCTCTAGGGACCATTTTTATATCCGAAACTTTGACCTCAAATATCTCGGAAACGGTTAGAGATATCTGATCGGCTTTATACCGTTCGATTCCTCGTCCGGAAGACGCGTCTAAAGTTACCCCGCGGACGCCGTAGCGTCGATTTTAAGTTTCAAACTTTGAACGCCCATATCTCGAGAACGGTAAGTGCTAGGAGGACGCGCGCGGCGGCATTCGATTCCGCGCGAAGAGACGCGTATTTTGATGTGTAAATACGTTGGAGTTATCTCAAGGTTTAGGTGATTTTTTACCGATATTTGCTAAAATTTTCGATCAAAATTTACGTTTTTTGCCGATATTTCCGAAACGGTTACCGATAGCGCGTCGGCGCTGCCAGAAATGGAATCCTCGCCGAAAAACGCGTCCGACAGTGTACAACACATTGGGTTTCGGTGTTATCTAGCGGCTCTGGACGCTATCTTATGTCCCAGAATAAGGAAAACGACCAAGAAACGCGGGTTTTTTTTCGTTTTTTTAACATAACTCCGGAACGACAGTAGCTAGAGGGTTCTGCTTGGTCTCAAAATATTCGCATCGACCACGCGAACATCGCGCACCGCACTAGAACAAAATCGGAGCGATAGTTTGCCCGCAAAGTTAACGATTTAGGGGTGAAAAATAAGGAAATTAACGATTTTCAGCAACAATTTTTGCGAATATCTCGGAAACGGTAAAAGATATCGAGTTCCGGTTTTGAGCATTCGAATCCCCGTCGCAATGCGCATCTGATAGGCTATACTAGGACGCTCTAGCGTCGATTTAGACCTCAAAAACTTTAACCTCAAATATCTCGGAAACGGTTAGAGATATCGGATCGTGCTTTTTTTCATTCGATGTCGCCGTCACGGATGCGCGTCTAACGGACTACCCACAAAGGCTCTAGGGACCATTTTTATCTCAAAAACTTTGACCTCAAATATCTCGGAAACGGTTAGAGATATCGGATCGCGCTTTATATCGTTCGATTCCTCGTCGGAAGACGCGTCTAGAGGTCACCTCGCGGACGCCATAGCGTCGATTTTAAGTTCCAAACTTTGAACCGCCATATCTCGAGAACGTAAGTGCTAGGAAGGACGCGCGCGGCGGCATTCGATTCCCCGCGAAGAGACGCGTATTTTGATGTGTAATACGTTGGGGTTATCTCAAGGCTTAGGTGATTTTTTACCGATATTTGCTAAAATTTTCGATCAAAATTTACGTTTTTTGCCGATATTTCCGAAACGGTTACCGATAGCGGCGTCGGCGCTGCCAGAAATGGAATCCTCGCCGAAAAACGCGTCCGACAGTGTACAACACATTGGGGTTTCGGTGTTATCTAGCGGCTCTGGACGCTATCTTATGTCCCAGAATAAGGAAAACGGCCAAGAAACGCGTGTTTTTTTTCGTTTTTTTAACATAACCCGGAACGACAGTAGCTTAGAGGGTTCTGCTTGGTCTCAAAATATTCGCAATCGACCACGCGAACATCGGCACCGCACTAGAACAAAATCGGAGCGATAGTTTGCTCGCAAAGTAACGATTTAGGGGTGAAAAATAAGGAATTTAACGATTTCAACACATTTTTCGCGAATATCTCGGAAACGGTGAAAGATATCGAGTTCCGGTTTTGAGCATTTCGAATCCCCGTCGCAATGCGCATCTGGATAGGCTATACTAGGACGCTCTAGCGTCGATTAAACCTCAAAAACTTTAACCTCAAATATCTCGGAAACGGTTAAGAGATATCGGATCGTGCTTTTTTTCATTCGATTCGCCGTCACGATGCGCGTCTAACGACTACCCACAAGAGGCTCTAGGGACCATTTTTATCTCAAAAACTATTGACCTCAATATCTCGGAAACGGTTAAGAGATATCGGATCGTGCTTTTTTCATTCGATTCGCCGCACGAATGCGCGTCTAACGGACTAACCACAAAGGCTCTAGGCGACCATTTTTATATCCGAAACTTTGACCTCAAATATCTCGAAACGGTTAGAGATATCAGATCGCGCTTATACCGTTCGATTCCTCGTCGGAAGACGCGTCTAAAGTTACCCCGCGGGACGCCGTAGCGTCGATTTAAAGTTTCAAATTTGAACGCCCATATCTCGAGAACGGTAAGTCCTAGGACGACGCGCGCCGCGGCAATTCGATTCCGCGCGAAGAGACGCGTATTTTGATGTGTATACGTTGGAGTTATCTCAAGGTTTAGGTGATTTTTTAACCGATATTTGCTAAAATTTTCGATCAAAATTTACGTTTGTTTGCCGATTTTCCGAAACGACGTTACCGATAGCGCGTCGGCGCTGCCAGAAATGGAATCCTCGCCGAAAACGCGTCCGACAGTGTAACAAACACATTGGGGTTTCGGTGTTATCTAGCGGCTCTGGACGCTATCTTATGTCCCAGAATAAGGAAAACGACCAAGAAACGCGGGTTTTTTTCGTTTTTTTAACATAACTCCGGAACGACAGTAGCTAGAGGGTTCTGCTTGGTCTCAAAATATTCGCATCGACCACGCGAACATCGCGCACCGCACTAGAACAAAATCGGAGCGATAGTTTGCCCGCAAAAGTAACGATTTAGGGTGAAAAATAAGGAAATTTAACGATTTCAGCAACATTTTTGCGAATATCTCGGAAACGGTAAAAGATATCGAGTTCCGGTTTGAGCATTCGAATCCCCGTCGCAATGCGCATCTGATAGGCTATACTAGGACGCCTAGCGTCGATTTAGAACTCAAAAACTTTAACCTCAAATATCTCGGAAACGGTTAGAGATATCGATCGTGCTTTTTTTCATTCGATTCGCCCGTCACGATGCGCGTCTAACGGACTACCCACAAAGGCTCTAGGGACCATTTTTATCTCAAAAACTTTGACCTCAAATATCTCGGAAACGGTTAGAGATATCGGATCGCGCTTTATATCGTTCGATTCCTCGTCGGAAGACGCGTCTAGAGGTCACCTCGCGGACGCCATAGCGTCGATTTTAAGTTCCAAACTTTGAACGCCCATATCTCGAGAACGGTAAGTGCTAGGGGGGCGCGCGCGCGGCATTCGATTCCCGCGCAAGAGACGCGTATTTTGATGTGTAATACGTTGGGGTTATCTCCAAGGCTTAGGTGATTTTTTACCGATATTTTGCTAAAATTTTCGATCAAAATTTACGTTTTTGCCGATATTTCCGAAACGGTTACCGATAGCGCGTCGGCGCTGCCAGAAATGGAATCCTCGCCGAAAAACGCGTCCGACAGTGTACAACACATTGGGGTTTCGGTGTTATCTAGCGGCTCTGGACGCTATCTTATGTCCCAGAATAAGGAAAACGGCCAAGAAACGCGTGTTTTTTTCGTTTTTTTAACATAACTCCGGAACGACAGTAGCTAGAGGGTTCTGCTTGGTCTCAAAATATTCGCATCGACCACGCGAAACTTGCGCACTGCCACTAGAACAAAATCGGAGCGATAGTTTGCTCGAAAAGTAACGATTTAGGGGTGAAAAATAAGGAAATTTAACGATTTTCAACACATTTTTTGCGAATATCTCGAAACGGTGAAAGATATCGAGTTCCGGTTTTGAGCATATCGAATCCCCGTCGCAATGCGCATCTGATAGGCTATACTAGGACGCTCTAGCGTCGATTTAAACCTCAAAACTTTAACCTCAAATATCTCGGAAAACGGTTAGAGATATCGGATCGTGCTTTTTTTCATTCGATTCGCCGTCACGATTGCGCGTCTAACGGACTACCCCACAAAGACTCTAGGGACCATTTTTATCTCAAAAACTTTGACCTCCAAATATCTCGGAAACGGTTAGAAATATCGGATCGTGCTTTTTTTCATTCGATTCGCCGTCACGAATGCCGCGTCTAACGGACTACCCCAAAGGCTCTAGGGACCATTTTTATATCCGAAATTTTTGACCTCAAATATCTCGGAAACGGTTTAGAGAATCGGATCGCGCTTTATATCGTTCGATTCCTCGTCGGAAGACGCGTCTAGAGGTCACCTCGCGGACGCCATAGCGTCGATTTTAAGTTCCAAACTTTGAACGCCCATATCTCGAGAACGGTAAGTGCTAGGAGGACGCGCCCGGCGGCATTCGATTCCCCGCGAAGAGACGCGTATTTTGATGTGTAATACGTTGGGGTTATCTCAAGGCTTAGGTGATTTTTTACCGATATTTGCTAAAATTTTCGATCAAAATTTACGTTTTTTGCCGATATTTCCGAAACGGTTACCGATAGCGCGTCGGCGCTGCCAGAAATGGAATCCTCGTCGAAAATCGCGTCCGACAGTGTACAACACATTGGGGTTTCGATGTTATCTAGCGGCTCTGGACTCTATCTCGTGCCCGAGAATAAGGAAAACGGCCAAGAAACGCGTGTTTTTTTCGTTTTTTTAACATAACTCCGGAAACGACAGTAGCTAGAGGGTTCTGTTGGTCTCAAAATATTCGCATCGACCTCACGCGAACATTGCGCACCGCCACTAGAACAAAAATCGGAGCGATAGTTTGCCTCGCAAAGTAACGATTTAGGGGTGAAAAATAAGGAAAATTTAAACGATTTTCAACACATTTTTGCGAATATCCGGGAAACGGTGAAAGATATCGAGTTCCGGTTTTGAGAGCATTCGAATCCCCGTCGCAATGCGCATCTGATAGGCTATACTAGGACGCTCTAGCGTCGATTTAAACCCCTCAAAAACTTTAACCCTCAAATATCTTCGGAAACGGTTGAGAGATATTCGGAATCGCGCTTTATATCGTTCGATTCCTCGTCGGAAGACGCGTCTAGAGGTCACCTCGCGGACGCCCATAAGCGTCGATTTTAAGTTCCAAACTTTGAACGCCCATATCTCGAGAACGGTAAGTGCTAGGAGAACGCGCCCCGGCGGCATTCGATTCCCCGCGAAGAGACGCGTATTTTGATGTGTAATACGTTGGGGTTATCTCAAGGCTTAGGTGATTTTTTACCGATATTTGCTAAAATTTTCGATCAAAATTTACGTTTTTTGCCGATATTTCCGAAACGGTTACCGATAGCGCGTCGGCGCTGCCAGAAATGGAATCTCTCGTCGAAAATCGCGTGTCCGACAGTGTACACACACATTGGGGTTTCGATGTTATCCTAGCGGCTCTGGACGCTATCTTATGTCCCAGAATAAGGAAAACGGGCCAAGAACCGCGTGTTTTTTTTTCGTTTTTTTAACATAACTCCGGAACGACAGTAGCTAGAGGGTTCTGCTTGGTCTCAAAATATTCGCAATCGCCACACGCGAACATCGCGCACCGCACTAGAACAAAATCGGAGCGATAGTTTGCTCGCAAAGTAACGATTTAGGGGTGAAAAATAAGGAAATTTAACGATTTTCAACACATTTTTGCGAATATCTCGGAAACGGTGAAAGATATCGAGTTCCGGTTTTGAGCATTCGAATCCCCGTCACAATGCGCATCTGATAGGCTATACTAGGACGCTCTAGCGTCGATTTAAACCTCAAAAACTTTAACCTCAAATATCTCGGAAACGGTTAGAGATATCGGATCGCGCTTTATACCGTTCGATTCCTCGTCGGAAGACGCGTCTAAAGGTTACCCCGCGGACGCCGTAGCGTCGATTTTAAGTTTCAAACTTTGAACGCCCATATCTCGAGAACGGTAAGTACTAGGAGGACGCGCGCGGCGGCATTCGGATCCGCGCGAAGAGACGCGTATTTTGATGTGTAATACGTTGAAGTTATCTCAAGGTTTAGGTGATTTTTACCGATATTTGCTAAAATTTCGATCAAAATTTACGTTTTTGCCGATATTTCCGAAACGGTTACCGATAGCGCGTCGGCGCTGCAGAAATGGAATCCTCGCCGAAAAAACGCGTCCGACAGTGTACAACACATTGGGGTTTCGGTGTTATCTAGCGGCTCTGGACGCTATCTTATGTCCCAGAATAAGGAAAACGGCCAAGAAACGCGGGTTTTTCTCGTTTTTTTAACATAACTCCGGAACGACAGTAGCTAGAGGGTTCTGCTTGGTCTCAAATATTCGCATCGACCACTGCGAACATCGCGCACCGCACTAGAAAAATCGGAGCGATAGTTTGCCCGCAAAGTAACGATTTAGGGGTGAAAAATAAGGAAATTTAACGATTTTCAGCACCATTTTTGCGAATATCTCGGGAAACCGGTGAAAGATATCGAGTTTCCGGTTTGCAGCATTCGAGATCCCCGTCGCAATGCGCATCTGATAGGCTATACTAGGACGCTCTAGCGTCGATTTAAACCTCAAAAACTTTAACCTCAAATATCTCGGAAACGGTTAGAGATATCGGATCGCGCTTTATATCGTTCGATTCCTCGTCGGAAGACGCGTCTAGAGGTCACCTCGCGGACGCCATAGCGTCGATTTTAAGTTCCAAACTTTGAACGCCCATATCTCGAGAACGGTAAGTGCTAGGAGAACGCGCCCGGCGGCATTCGATTCCCCGCGAAGAGACGCGTATTTTGATGTGTAATACGTTGGGGTTATCTCAAGGCTTAGGTGATTTTTTACGCGTATATTTGCTAAAATTTTCGAATCAAATTTACGTTTTTTTTGCCGATATTTCCGAAACGGTTACCGATAGCGCGTCGGCGCTGCCAGAAATGGAATCCTCGTCGAAAATCGCGTCCGACAGTGTACAACACATTGGGGTTTCGATGTTATCTAGCGGCTCTGGACTCTATCTCGTGCCCCAGAATAAGGAAAACGGCCAAGAAACGCGTGTTTTTTTCGTTTTTTTAACATAACTCCGGAACGACAGTAGCTAGAGGGTTCTGCTTGGTCTCAAAATATTCGCATCGACCACGCGAACAATCGCGCCACCGCACTAGAACAAAATCGGAGCGATAGTTTTGCTCGCAAAGTAACGAATTTAGGGGTGAAAAATAAGGAAATTTAACGATTTTCAACACATTTTTGCGAATATCTCGGAAACGGTGAAAGATATCGAGTTCCGGTTTTGAGCATTCGAATCCCCGTCACAATGCGCATCTGATAGGCTATACTAGGACGCTCTAGCGTCGATTTAAACCTCAAAAACTTTAACCTCAAATATCTCGGAAACGGTTAGAGATATCGGATCGCGCTTTATACCGTTCGATTCCTCGTCGGAAGACGCGTCTAAAGGTTACCCCGCGGACGCCCGTAGCGTCGATTTTAAGTTTCAAACTTTGAAACGCCCATATCTCGAGAACGGTAAGTACTAGGAGGACGCGCGCGGCGGCATTCGATTCCGCGCGAAGAGACGCGTATTTTGATGTGTAATACGTTGAAGTTATCTCAAGGTTTAGGTGATTTTTTACCGATATTTGCTAAAATTTTCGATCAAAATTTACGTTTTTTTGCCGATATTTTCCGAAACGGTTACCGATAGCGCGTCGGCGCTGCCAGAAATGGAATCCTCGCCGAAAAACGCGTCCGACAGTGTACAACACATTGGGGTTCGGTGTTATCTAGCGGCTCTGGACGCTATCTTATGTCCCAGAATAAGGAAAACGACCAAGAAACGCGCGGTTTTCTCGTTTTTTTTAACATAACTCCGGAACGACAGTAGCTAGAGGGTTCTGCTTGGTCTCAAAATATTCGCATCGACCACGCGAACATCGCGCACCGCACTAGAACAAAATCGGAGCGATAGTTTGCCCGCAAAGTAACGATTTAGGGGTGAAAAATAAGGAAATTTAACGATTTTCAGCACATTTTTTGCGAATATCTCCGGAAACGGTGTATAAGATATCGAGTTCCGGTTTTGAGCATTCGAATCCCCGTCGCATGCGGATCTTGATAGGCTATACTAGGACGCTCTAGCGTCGATTTAGACCTCAAAAACTTTGACCTCAAATATCTCGAAACGGTTAGAGAATCGGATCGTGCTTTTTTTCATTCGATTCGCCGTCACGATGCGCGTCTAACGGACTACCCCAAAGGCTCTAGGGACCATTTTTATCTCAAAAACTTTGACCTCAAATATCTCGGAAACGGTTAGAGATATCGGGATCGTGCTTTTTTTCATTCGATTCGCCGTCACCGATGCGCGCTAACGGACTACCCACAAAGGCTCTAGGGACCATTTATCTTCAAAAACTTTGACCTCAAATATCTCGGAAACGGTTAGAGATATCGGATCGCGCTTTATAGCCGTTCGATTTCTCGTCGGAAGACGCGTCTAAAGGTTACCCCGCTGAGCCGTAGCGTCGATTTTAAGTTTTCAAACTTTGAACGCCCATATCTCGAGAACGGAAGTGCTAGGAGGACGCGCGCGGCGGCATTGGTTCCGCGCGAAGAGAGCGTGATTTTGATGTGTAATAGCGTTGGAGTTATCTCAGGTTAGGTGATTTTTTACCGATATTTGCTAAAATTTTCGATCAAAATTTACGTTTTTGCCGATATTTCCGAAACGGTTACCGATAGCGCGTCGGCGCTGCCAGAAATTGAATCCTCGCCGAAAAACGCGTCCCGACAGTGTACAACACATTGGGGTTTCGGTGTTATCTAGCGGCTCTGGAGCTATGCTTATGTCCCAGAATAAGGAAAACTGGCCAAGAACGCGGGTTTTTTTGTTTTTTTAACATAACTCCGGAACGACAGTAGTAGAGGGTTTCTGCTTGGTCTCAAAATATTCGCATCGACCACGCGAACATCGCGCACTCGCACTAGAACAAATCGGAGCGATAGTTTGCTCACAAAGTAAACGATTTAGGGGTGAAAAATAAGGAAATTTAACGATTTTCAACACTTTTTTTGCGAATATCTCGGAACGGTGAAAGATATCGAGTTCCGGTTTTTGAGCATTCGAATCCCGCGTCGCAATGCGGCATCTGATTAGGCTATACTAGACGCTCTAGCGTCGTTATAAACTCTCAAAAACTTTACCTCAAATATCTCCGGAAACGGTTTAGAGTATCGGATCGTGCTTTTTTCATTCGATTCGCCGTCACGATGCGCGTCTAACGGACTACCCACAAAGGCTCTAGGGACCATGTTTATCTCAAGAATTTGACCTCAATATCTCGGGAAACGGTTAGAGATATCGGCATCGTGCTTTTTTTCATTCGATTCGCCGTCACGATGCGCGTCTAACGGACTACCCACAAAGACTCTGGGACCATTTTATATCCGAACTTTGACCTTCAATATCTCGGAAACGGTTAGAGATATCGATGCGCTCTTTATACCGTTCGATTCCTCGTCGGAAGACGCGTCTAAAGGTACCCGCGGACGCCTAGCGTCGATTTTAAGTTTTCAAACTTTGACACGCCCATATCTCGAGAACGGTAAGTGCTAGGCGGACGCGCGCGGCGGCATTCGATTCGCGCGAAGAGACGCGTATTTTGATGTGTAATACGTTGGAGTTTCTCAAGGATTTAGGTGATTTTTTACCGATATTTGCTAAAATTTCGGATCAAAATTTAAGTTTTCTGCCGATATTTGCGAAACGGTTGCGGGTAGCGCGTCGGCGGCTGCCGAGAAATGGAATCCTCGTCGAAATACGCGTCCGACAGTGTACAGCACATTGGGTTTCGATGTTATCTAGCGGCTCTGGACTCTATTTTCGTGCCCCGATATAAGGAAAACGGCCAAGAAACGCGGGTTTTTTTCGTTTTTTTTAACATAACTCCGGCACGACAGTAGCTAGAGGGTTCTGCTTGTCTCAAAATATTTCGCATCGACCACGCGAACATCGCGCACCGCACTAGAACAAAATCGGAGCGATCGTTGCTCGCAAAGTCACGATTTAGGGGGAAAAATAGGAATTTAACGATTTTCAACACATTTTTGCGAATATCTCGGAAACGTTGTAAAGATATCGAGTTCCGGTTTTAAGCATTTCGAATCCCCGTCGCAATGCGCATCTGATAGGCTACTACTAGCACGCTCTGGCGTCGATTTAAACCTCAAAACTTTTACCTCAAATATCTCGGAAACGGTTAGAGATATCGGATCGTGCTTTTTTTCATTCGATTCGCCGTCACGATGCGGCGTCCTACGACTACCCACAAAGGCTCTAGGGACCATTTTTATCTCAAAACACTTTGACCTCAAATATCTCGGGAAACGGTTAGAGATATCGGATCGTGCTTTTTTTTTCATTCGATTCGCCGTCACGATGCGCGTCTAACGACTACCCACAAGCTCTAGGGACCATTTTATATCCGAAATTTTGACCTCAAATATTCGGAAACGTTAGAGATATCGGATCGGGCTTTATACCGTTCGATTCCTCGTCGGAAGACGCGTCTAAGGTTACCCCGCGGACGCCGTAGCGTCGATTTTAAAGTTTCAAACTTTTGAACGCCCATATCTCGAGAACGGTAAGTGCTAGGAGGACGCGCGCGGCGGCATTCGATTCCCCGCGAAGAGACGCGTATTTGATGTGTAATACGTTGGGGTTATCTCAAGGCTTAGTTTATTTTTTACCGATATTTTGCTAAAATTTTCGATCCAATTACGTTTTTTGCCGATATTTCCGAAACGGTTTACCGATAGCGCGTCGGCGCTGCCAGAAATGGAATCTCGCCGAAAAACCGCGTCCGACCAGTGTACAACACATTGGGTTTTCGGTGTTATCTTAGCGGCTCTGGACGCTATCTTATGTTCCCAGAATAAGGAAAACGACCAAGAAACGCGGGTTTTTTCGTTTTTTTAACATAACTCCGGAACGACAGTAGCCTAGAGGTTCTGCTTGGTCTCAAAATATTCGCATCGACCACGCGAACATCGCGCACCGCCACTAGAACAAAATCGGAGCGATAGTTTGCCCGCAAAGTAACGATTTTAGGGGTGAAAAATAAGGAAATTTACGCTATTTTCAGCACATTTTGCGAATATCTCGGAAACGGTTAAAGATATCGAGTTCCGGTTTTGAGCATTCGAATCCCCGTCGCAATGCGCATCTGATAGGCTATACTAGGACGCTTCTAGCGTCGATTTAGACCTCAGAAAACTTTAACCTCAAATATCTCGGAAACGGTTAGAGATATCGGATCGTGCTTTTTTCATTCGATTCCGCCGTCACGGTTGCGCGTCTAACGGACTACCCACAAGGCTCTAGGACCATTTTTATATCCGAAACTTGACCTCAAATATCTCGGAAACGGTTTGAGATATGGATCGCGCTTTATAACCGCTCGATTCCTCGTCGGAAGACGCGTCTAAAGGTTACCCGGCGGACCCGTAGCTTCGATTTTAAGTTTCAAACTTTGAACGCCATACTCGAAACGTAAGTGCTAGTAGGACGCGGCGCGCGGCATCATTCCGCGCGAAGAGACGCGTATTTTGATGTGTAATACGTTGGGGTATCTTAAGGTTTAGGTGATTTTTTACCGATATTTGCTAAAATTTCGATCAAAATTTTACGTTTTTTGCCGATATTTAACGAAACGCTTTACCGATTAGCGCGGTCGGAAACGCTGCCAGAAAGGAAAAAAAAAATCGATCAAAAA
>RXPK01005000.1:0-33797 GCA_004143645.1 Protaetia brevitarsis | reverse complement strand
TTGAGAAATTAATATCTCGGTTATACTGCAGTAGAGACTCCAAATTTGCTATGTTATGAATTATAATAACCTAACAACGTACAAACATTTACTTCTAGCATAAAAACTGTTCAAAACTGAGGAACAAAGTGACATATTTTCAAATGCAGAAAGCTCAGTTTTTTTTTTAAATAGAACACCCTGTATTTTAATTTGAAATTAGGAAGAAATACCTCTCCTATTATTTATATAGCACTTCCTATACTATCTTTAATAGATTCTTGAGATATGAGCGACTTTTTGTTAAACAGACAAAGTAGCCCTATCTTTAAATGTTTGTAGCTGGCTCTGAATGGGATTAATGTCAAATTCATTGACTAACCATAAGTGTTTATGTATGTCATCGTAATTACACTTTTGTACAACCCAATATTAACAGAAACGAGTATTCAAACAGAGACATTCTTGTATGATTATTCAAAGAATAATACATGAATTTGACATTTTGTAATATAAGTAAATAATAGAACATCATAAACTTTTAATGAACCACTTACGTGGAATACCTGTATAATAGTATTCCATTATAGAAGCATTAATAGTTATCACCTTCAAAATATTTAGAATTCTTTAGTAACAAAGATTTGAAGAAAAGCAAATTATATTTATAATAAAATAATCAAAAATATTTAAATATATAATATACTTGCTTTACCACTAAATGATTGTGTATTGTAAGCCACTATATGACTATATGAATAGAAAAGACCATTCTTGTGATAGGCGTTGCCTCCAAATAACTGTAAATGTCAAGTATGAGTGAACAAAGGAAATGTACTGCAATTGCACAGTCACATAGAGCAAAGATTAATAGCGTGCAATTAAAATAGACTTTAGCATAAATTATATTAGCAAAATGATATCAGAGCCGTATTCCAGTAAAATTGGGGGCAGATATTTTTAATTTCTGTATAGAAAGCATTAGAGATGGACATTTTATTCGGATAGCATCAATTTAGATATCTAGATGATTATTTGAATGGTCAAATTAAATATAACACATATTTAAAAATAATTTATGTGTAGATAACTTCAGTTACTTGAACCTATATTTATATCGAAGTGGAAAATTTTAATTTTAATACGAAATAACAACCCTGGCCCTATGTATATTGTTTATTTATAGTTACATTTTGATTTTTTTAATGATAGAAATATCTATTTTTATTTACAAAGTGATTATATCTACTCACAAACATAAACTGTGGTCTATAGACAAGGAGAGAATATAATTTCTTTGTTTCCTACGGATAGATAATCAGCACATCATCAGTATACAAGAAATTGGACTTATAAAGGATTAATTGTCGGAGTAATTTTTTTTTTTGAATGTACTTATAATAATTTTCCAAATAAATGAATTTAAGGGTAATGCACAACGCATCAATAAACTTCATACACTGTATAAACTTTATTTATGGGTACTGTAAAATGTAGTTTAAAATTGATGTGTATAAAGATAATTCAAATGTTTAAGAAAGTTTTTCTTTTGATATTGTGTACACTGACAAATTAATAAATAATTTTTTTTTCTATCAATTAGAAAACCACATTTAAAACAAAACAAAGGAAGATATTAATTAATTGTTCAATCAGACAAATTTGTGTATGACATGATTGTTTCTAAGTACATTCAAATAGAATTTTGAAGTTGGAGGTGACGAATTAAACATAGTTTTTGAATTTAATGAATTTTGTTTATTAAAGAATTCTTGTTTTGAAATTGTGATATTGTCTAAGTTATTAAATTTAAGACCTTTCTCTCCAAAATGTAAAATTTCGAAATTAATTTTAATATATGAAGAGAAACTTTTGAAAAGTGTCTGCACTTGATGGTAGTAAACAACGAATATGTTTTTTCAATATAATATTAATCTAGAAACATTTTCAAAAACCAAATTAACTTTATATATAGCTTCTTATCCATGAATTTATTAAAATAAATTTTTATACATACGTCTTTAAGGCACACTCTTAATGTTTAAATTGCTTTGTTTATAATACAGCCCACGTCATAATGCAATAAATAGCACCTTTTTTCCTGCTCAGCAATCACAAAATATAATAAAAATTGCTGGAAAATCCTACACATAACTAGTTTTTTTTTCAACACAATTAATTAAAATTGCAATTTAAGCAATTATAAAATAAGGGAGCAAAGTTTCCTATAATTAAATAATGATTAAAAAAACATCTAAGGCCATCACATCTATATATAAATGAATTGATATTCAAAATATGTTTAGAGTTTAAAGGATCGTTCACACTAGCTTGCGAAAATGAAATCAGCAGTAAGTTGTGTATTTTACTTAAATATTTTGTGAATAATGTACCTATTTCAGGCTATAATATTTATTAGTTTTGGGTTATTCGTTGCAATATGTTGCGTGCCTGTGCCATCACCTAGAGTAAGTAATACAAAAGTGACATTTATATATTATATTTCGGAGTCTAATAATAAATTTAAAAAAATTAGTTCATAAGATACGTTTTAAAACAGGAAATCTAGATTTCTTATGAAACGTTATATTTTATTTGTAATTAATCTTTTAATTTGATGTATTTGTTAATATATATGACGGTTGGTAATAACTATAAATCTTAAACTTTGATTTGATTAAGTAATTAATGAAATAGATGTGCCCTTTATTGACAATTAATTTGAAAATCAAAGAAAGTTTGCAACTGTTTAATATAAATATTTGTTGACAGTCCGTGAATTGAAACATAACCTCAAATTTTTGATATGTCTGTTACCCTGAAGCCCATTATGACCAATCTAAACTATCTACAAAAAGTGCATGAAATAATACAACCAATTTTAAAGACTGTTAACACTGTTAAGGGAACCTTTTTTTTTTAATTACATCCTCCATTGTAGGCCGATCCAAATGTGGTAGCAGGTGCTTACGTTGATCCAGTTCATATGTGTCTACAAGAGTTTACACTGCTCCAGCATATTATTCCACGTATTGGGGTACCTACCCTTATAGCAGTTATGCATATCTCCACTTAGGATGATACTTTAGAAATCTGTGATATTTTACGCACATATTATAATAATCTTTAATAAATTAATAGATTCAATGCTTTTTTTAAATGATGTTATGTAAATATTTTATATAAATGTTATAATAACTGTGCGAATCGCACCTTTCAATACTGTACCTTATCTTAGAACACATGCAATAAAAAAATGAGTTTACTTTATACATATATAGATATTATACATATGTACTGTCCATAAATGTCAAGTTATCACATTGACCGCTACGGTTATTAAGTGAGACTTTCACTTATAATATAATGCACGATTTTTTTTCTTCTCATTTTATTTGCTTAGAAATTATGTGCGTGGTCATTCTACCATTTCCTACTCGTATGTATATATAAGCATAGAACTGTTGTAAATCACCTCATTTAGACTCGAATTTAGCGAGAGAATGTATCTGTAGCTCAAGGCTTTTAGTTTTAATCCATGTTAGATTGAGATACATATAAAAAGTGCAGAAATTTATGAAATGAAAGTCGTAGAAAAAATGTTTTTTCTTCATAATTTGTAATGTAGGTACCTAATTTAAGACACTCTCTTAATTAATTTATGATTTTATCACGAAGATTTCTTTTAGAAACCTATTTTTTACCGACTAAACAAATAAACACCTTATAACTCCTATAAAAAGTTCGTTTAGCAACGATTTTCATTATACATGATGGTTGTTTTCAGACTTTTTACGGGATTCTATAAGATTGTACGCAATTTTTAAATTGTAGAACTTTAATAAGCTGTTATATATATCAAAATATTTACAAATTGAAAACAAATACAGGTATTTTTTATTTTGTCAGATTGAAACTTTTTAAACTCACATTTAGAATGCCATACAAAAAAAAATGCTTGCAAAAAAAATTGAAATAGAAAGGATTTCAATTAAAAAAGCGTTTGATTAGCAAACACATTACTTATAAACCTTTTAATAAAAGCTGATGAAGACAGTAAACATTTTATACATACACGCATGCGCATCAGTATGAAGAAGCAAGTACAGGTTCGCAAAATTCTTTGTTCTTTTGCAATCCGTTTTCAATGACCTTCAAGTATAACTGCCATCTTGTAAAGCTATTACCAGGATTTTCAAATATGTGGAATAATTTATATTTTAAAGGAAGTAAGAAAATAAATTAGAAAAATTCACAAATTT
The DNA here is from genome assembly GCA_004143645.1 of Protaetia brevitarsis. Taxonomy (NCBI): domain Eukaryota; kingdom Metazoa; phylum Arthropoda; class Insecta; order Coleoptera; family Scarabaeidae; genus Protaetia; species Protaetia brevitarsis. Next base: position 29,556 of record RXPK01005000.1, on the reverse strand, counting down.
ATGCGTTTTTTTATTTGTGATTTTATTGCAAATACAATAAAATCACAGTGTTTTACAATAATTGAGTTCATATTCTTTCGTTCTTGTGAAACGAAAAACTCTATTTATATATTTTAGGGTGTAAAATATTCTTCCAGGAATAAATTAGTTCTAGTTCTTTCTCAAATAAATTAATAAAAATGCAACGACTTCGGTGGAAGGGTTTTGTTGTTGACTTTCAAATTTCTGACACAAACACACACCAGCTTATATTAAAATATAATTAGGGTTCAAGAGTTATGACTATATCGTTCTGTGTAATACAAAGACTATTCCTTTTTATTCGACTAATTCATTTCATGGTTTGTCAATAATAATGCCCGGGGCTGCACAAGTGGTTAGAGTTTCAGACGTAGATTAAATAAATATCGAGTTGTTTATAAAATGTGAATAAATGTGAAATGTGAGGATTAAAATTTATAGGGGAAAATGATCTAAAACAAGATGGTAGGGTACTACCAAATGTAGATACAAAGAGTGGCGATCTCTCGCGGAGAGTGTCACAACTACATTCTTTGACAGTTAGCAACTAATGTTTAACGTCAGGACGCCATTGCTTTACATATAGAGTGTCGGCAAGATTATACCCTTCTTGTGAGTGGATATTGTAACTGTTGGAAGTTGCTTTCATCGAAGTAAGTAATATATCCAATCAATTATTACCAAAATTAGTCATATCATATTATAGTCAGTTAATCTTCAACAAATTTTGTTTATCTTTATGTGGTTTGGTTCAGTGTAAATTTGTAGATTATTTTATTGCTAAAACGAAACCACTGGGGCAAAATGGGGTGGGGCAAAGTGGGATAGGGTAATACGGGATAGGGCAAAACAGGATTTGCTGCAATACCCCCGTTTGCCATGATAAATAGCACCCTTTGTTTTGTTAAAGGATGGTAGGGAAATATAAAAGGAAGACAGATCGCCAGAGCTGGCCTATTGAAAGCATAGAGAGGGCGGTACATGCAGTTATTAGTGGTTCTATGGGATATAGACGTAGTACAGATCAGTTTCACGTTCCTTAAACTACTTTAGAACGTTACGTAGGTAAGAAGCGCGCCGATCCAGATTATGCAGTAGTAAAAACTTGGGCAGATTTGCTAGTGTTTTCAGCGAAATTCTGGAAGAAGAACTAGTGGATTATTTACACAAAATGGAAGCCCAGCCTTTTGGTTTGACAATCAAGGAGCTTCGTAGATTGGCTTTTCAGTTAGCTGACCGTAACGACATTCCTCACCTATTCAAAGATGAAACTGCTGGGCTTGATTGGGTGCGAGGTTTTCTGAAGAAAACCTTAAGAAAACCTGAAGCAACTTTGGCAGCCCGTGCGATGATGGGCTTTAATAAAGTTGCCGTTCAGCAGTTTTATGACCTTTTTGCCCAAAGTACTTGATACTCATCACGTAACTGCTGACAGAATTTATAATTGTGACGAGACAGGGAAGTGCTGGAATTTATGTTCCACCAATGTTAATCTTTCCCCGAAAGCGTATGAAGCAAGAATTTGGGGAGGTCCCAACCGCTGCATTTTCAGTAGTGTATGAGACAGGCTGGATGACCAAAGAGCTTTTCCTCCAGTGGTTCATAAAATTATTTCCTTCACAGGGGCAACGAAGGATAAACCTGTCTTACTGCTACTTGATGATCACACAACTCACATTAAAAATTTAGCTTTGATGGAGATGGCTCGTTACAACGGAGTCATTATATCGTGTTTCCCACCCCATTGTTCACACAAACTGCAGCCTTTGATGCAAGTTTTATTAAGCCCTTGAGCAAGTATTAGGAAGATGATCTCCGCAAATGGTTGAGAAATAACGCTGGAAAGGTTGTGACAGCGACGAGGTTGTATAGAAGAAGATGAATGATTATTATAAACTGTTTTATAATTCTGACCTGAAGATGTCCCTTGGTGGATGAAACCAGTAGTCGTCAATAAAGAATTTGCGAGAATTGGACCATTTACTTTCATTTACTTAAATAATAAATAAATAAAAGAAACAATTATAAAGCCAGATGTATTCTAGAGTTAGGTAATTCAATACAAAGTACAACGTTAGAACAGTAAAATTTTCGATTTGAAAATATCCAAAGAACATGGCTATATATAATTCTTCCACCAATTTATGCACACTCAGTGTGTGTTGATGCTTAGAAATTTAACAGAAAGAATATTGGTTTACATCACAAACAGAGCGAGTATTTTTCACGTCATTATGTATTTTGTGTGTTTCATATTCTGCAATTAGGTATTATAATTATTAATAATATAATTTTAACAAGAACTAAATGAACCTTCCCCAGTGACCAACTATATTTATTTCATATTTTATAAATATTTAAAAAATATTAAATATTTCTTGAATATTAGTTATATTAATATAATATGCATAAAATATATTATAAGAAAATATATTAGGAAAACATTTAAAAATATATATGTTATGTAGCATTAATAATATTTTATTGCAAATGTTTTCTCAATATATTCTTCATATAAAAAAAAAGATTGAATTTTTACTTTTGTACATTTGGTGCGTAGGACGAATAATATAAAATGAGTAAAATATGCATACATATTAAGTAGGTATGTACCTATTTAAAATGATAGTTTAAAGATTAAATTAGATAATATATATCTAATATGATTTAATTAGTATCTAAGTTGAGCGCTGTAACTTTTCTATTAATATATCTGCGTTTTGTATTATATTATTTGTAATATTTTGTAAGTTGCGAACGTCAACACAACATCTCAATTCATTACGGTGCCGGTGTTATATGATTTAGTATTGTTTATGCATCTATGGATTAGGTACATAGAGTTGCATACGCGCACGTGCGTATCATCAACGTTTTCATTCGTTTGTCCGTTACATGTTATAGTTTTAATATAGTATAACGATTAGGGCAGATTAGGGTTAACTGTGTAATTAATTGTTGCGGTGTGTTTAAGTTTTTGTGGTGACTACGAGGTAAGCAAACTTTGAACATGTCATGGCATTTATAAGATAATTGGAATGCTCAATATCGCTATGTACAGAAATCGTTTAATAATTATAATTGTAGAATTTTATGCATCATATATGTACTGCATCCACCAGATAAATTGCTAGTTGATTTGCTTAAGAGATTCATCTCGGTAGATAAGCGTCATAACCTCAAATAGAGGTTAGAATACGTTGTGTTGTTTTCAAAGAATGTTTTCAAATATTATGAAATAAAGTAAAAATAAGTATCGTAAGTATTAGAATGTAGCTACCACTCCAATTATTGTAAATGCTCCAAATGTATTAGTAGGGGTTGATAATGTTCTACGATGTTTTATTCATGGTATGATCTAATTACAATTGGCATTGTTTTAGAGGCCACAAGGAAACGCCATGAGAGCGCCACTACCGAAGATATGAAAAAGCATGGGTTGTACCTGGCACCAGCCAAGGCTAGACTTAAAATGAGTATTTTTCATTTTTATTTGGCTTTATTCAAATAAAATGATAATACTACGTTTGTTTTTTATTTAGAACACTTCAATTAAAAAATAGTGATTAATTTGATAAACTTTCAGTATGCCTTAAAAGATGCCAGAATTATTGATTATTAACTTGTATGGGTGTGTGAAAAAACAAGTTCTTGCCTTTTAGACAACTCTATGTTTGTTTCAACTTTTCGTTATCGACGTTATACATTCTAAATAACCAAGAACAATTTTAGTTCATTTTGACAAATTAAATAGATTGCATAAAAGATCTCAAAAAATATAGCGCTTACATTAATTTTAAAATATGGAATAAATATTTTAATTGAATATTTTATCTATATTTAGAAAAAATATGAAAATATATTCCAAAACCTCTCACGAAAAATATTTATAAAATATATTTTTAAAAATATCTATGTAATATTTCTGGCTGTTAGGGTTTGTTCCTATTTTTCTTTTATACCACACGAAGTATATAAAACACATAATGGAACTATATGCAATGCAAATATACGCAATCAATGCTATAAATAAAACAAAATTAAGTCATTACTGTACGTAAAAGTATCAGGCAAACATTCAATTCTTTCCAATTAAAATAATTGCAATTTTCCTGCCCTCTTATATGGATAATTCAAGTCCAGTTGGCAATACTATACTTAAGAAGAAAATATATACGTTATACGTTACTCACACTGTCTACCATAACCTGAAAGATCTATAAGAGCAATAAAAATTGGAAATAACTAGAATTAGGAATGGAAAAATGCAAAACAGCGCAGGAGTCATTAGCCAGACACCTGACTGACCATAATTTACTCTTACTTCTCGAAAGTAAAAGTAGAATCGGCACATAAGAGCCTTGTTATTCAAACCCGGTCTCCACGACGATTTTGTGAAAGTAGTAGATGAGTCGAGTTAAGAACTGGACCAGTCTATAATACGCACCTGAAAATATTGATTCCGTAATATGTGAAGTTTGCTGCTGCATTTAGTTTATTTTAGATTCATCCGTTACAAATTGAAGTGTTCTTATTTATCAATAAAAGAAAGTAATATAGAAGAATGTCAGTACAAAAAGCAAGAATAGATAGCATTACTAATTCTCTTTAACAATTAATTAATTGCATTATGTGCATAATCAACCGCGGTGTAACTTTCATATCAGCGATCTTTGCACACCAAACATTAAAAGAAAATAAGTAAATAAAACAACTCACTAGTATAAACTGCTTTATAAACTATTTAAGAATCGTGTAAAAACGGATTATTTCCCTCCCCCTCCAGGAAATATTTTTTATACCATGAAAAGCGCGCTTTAGATTTCCGCTATCTGCCCACTCAGAATTCAAATAATTATCATCATCATCTGTTTCTAGTTTTTTCAACTCCTCCTGCTTCCTGTAAGCGTGTAACATCATCTCTTTCCTCTGATCCTCCGACATTATGGGCTCCCTACCTGGTGGACCGTCTCCACGTTTAGAAATCTTCATAATCACCTGCAAAAGAAAAATTTTGCTGATGTGGACCAATGAATGCTCAGAGATAAATACGCATCAAATATACGAAAACCTTTTTTCTCTTTCCTTACCTTGCAATTCTCAATTTTCCCAACATAATCCTTCACGGTCTTTCCATCCCTATACATCTCCTTCCCACAGAACCACAGCTGCGCAGACGCTGGATCAATCACCTCCAATGAGGCTTGCGTACCGCTCAGATCTTCGATATTTTCGAACTCCATCCGTATAACGTCATGCGGTGGTAACTTCATGGGGTACACGATCGTGACAGCGCCTTTCAGCATGTCAATCGCCTCTTGAATTATCTTCTTCGTCAAGCACGTCTCCTGCGCCACCAACTTCTTCGTAATCATGTCCTTCGCTTGCTTGACGGTGTTGTTCAACAAGTCTTGCATCTCTTTACGCGGTTGCTTGCCATTCCTTCGTCCTATGGGGTCTTTGACTTGGGTGAATCCGCCGCTAGGAATGCATTTCTCACCGAAATGATCGACTAACTTCAATTCTTCTACCTGTTCCTCGGTCAGACCTAAAATTTCTGGTGGGTATAACGTCCCATACTTGGCTAGCTCTTCTATTTCGCCACAAATCCTGTCAATTTTCAATCGGCCATTATATATAGCTGTTATATTAACCACCAGATCTTCTACTGAAGTGTTGAGGGTCGTCTCGTAGAGGAATTGGCTTTGATCTTTGTTTTTGACGTGAATGATAACCATTTTTTTATATTATTATTTGGATGCTGTAATATTTGACAGTAAATCGTAGAATAAGGTTGTTTTTGCTTGGCAGGCTTTTCAGAGATTTCATAAACAGGTTTCTAAGGTAACAATCGAAATATGTTTAATCAATACAAGTTAGATTCGCTGTAGATACAATATACCTAATATTCGACTTCAATTATTCAAATTATTTTTCTGTGTTTCGTAATAGAAAAAATCTATATGACATTTTCAAAATTAGAATTGGAACAGTAACCTGAGTGATAGTTTGCTTTTTAATTGCATCTCATTTAAATAAATATCTTATATAATTGTTTTTTTTTTTTCTGGACAGATACTGTTTTCTCTTAAAAGTTATATAATTGGTATTACGATTAAAATAAACATTTATTTGCTACAAATATTTTTGTCGTATTAGATAGTCTTCGTCACAGTGGAAATTTAAAAAAAATTAGGTTAGATGACGTTATGTGCAAACAAGGTATTTAGAAAAGTCGCTTAAAATTAAATTTTTATGTCATGCATAAACATTCTTAAGAAAGTATTTTAGATTCTAAATCTCAATTAATAATTAACATAAATTACAAATCCCATTGCATTCTCTATTAGTATTCCACCTAAAATGGTTTCCCACTATTGATATGTACACAGAGATTCAAAATGATTGTCAATTCCGCTCCTATAGATAGTAACAGAGTGTAGGTATATGCCGCGTGTTTGTAATGAAGGTTTGAACTAAATCAGTGTTGGAACATTAGAAAGTAAAGCGGATCTGTCATAAAATACAGAAAACGTAACATATATTGAACTCGCATTATACAGTGAGGTCGTAAATGGTCCCCCCCTCCTGATAACTTTTTGAATGGTAGAGATAGAGCAATGAAACAAAAACAAGTGAAATTAGAGATAATATGTGATTTTTCCCTATAGAGATACGCACAATGGCTTCTGATGTAAATAGAGGGCGTAGCTATTTTTAAAATTTTAAATAGGAAGTAATTTCATTTAGAAGCTCATTTGGAAGATATTTCTATTACTTTTATGGCAATGCAAACAGTTTTACGATTTTCGAAATTTTTACCAACTTATCCAAGATTAATCATTGGAGTACATACGTTACTTATGTCAAGAAAATTCGCTCATTAAATTGGTAATAAGTATAGATAATTTTTTCCGGAAAACAGTTTTTTTCTTACGACAATCATTTTGAATCACATGGTATATGTCATAAATAAATGCCATGTCGATTATAGTACTTGCATTATTTATATCACAACCCTCTCGATGACTTTACTAACTCTGCTAAAATTATTCAAATTTACATTGAAATGAATGGGTGCATTCAGCAGAAGCAAACACTTGCCAACTATTCCCAGTGCTTCTGCTGGACTGCGTATGCTATCTAGCATTACGTCACTGATACATTCACAACTGTTCGGAGCAAAGGCCATATTTTATAGCGAACTTTGGTTGTGCTACTTACACCACGCTACATGATACATACACTTCTAGGAGCGGTGGTGACGATATAGCAGTAAGTAGCGGTAGCGGAGTAGAGTTTTCTGCTGAATGCGTCCAATGTTAGATGTTAGAGCAATAAGTAGCGGCATCTGCAGGATGTTTGAATTACTTGACAAGCGTTAGCGGATCTTTTGGCTCAAATGAAAGGCAGATTTTACATTTAACAACGGTTCAACATTTTAATGTCTTTTTCAAGTGATTGCAAAGTCTACAAGATTAAAGAAGCGTTAGATGCATTATAATTATAAGTAAAAGCTTACGTGAATTATTAAACTAACTAACTAACATTCATTTGGTTAATTATATATGCAGATTACACGCTAAAAAGTTGCATAAGACGATAACATTAATTCTTATATTAATTACATTAAATGATGATTACTTTCAAGTTATTGTAACGTAGGTTAAAATTTTGTTGATTTTTTGATGATGATGGATCATTTTGTCATATTCATAATACTAGTACCCAAGAGCAGTAAAAGTGACATATCAGTGACTGTCAGCTGTCATTAAAGTTTGAGGCAGGTTTCAGGTCTGTTGTTGTTATTGGCAAAGAAAAAAGTATCTCTTCTGATACCTGAAAACCTGAAACTCATTGCTGCCATCGATGGGCCAACCGTAAAAACTAAAATTTTAGCATTAAAACTGTAAATTTTCCAGACGCAGGAGCTAGTGGCTTTTCGTACTATTTGGTAGCAAAAAATTGCCAATGTCACTTTTTCAAGGCTAACTCGATAATATAAAAATCTTCCCTCACATTATACGCTTTGAGTTTCCCACACAGAAACATGCTTTCGAAATATTTAATAGTGAGTATCTACTATTAAAATACCAACTTCCATTGATAGCGAAATAAGTTTACAGGATACAAAAAAACGTGGGCAACCTACCGTTTGTATTTGAATGCGTGTAGGAGTATTTTAGGTGAAAGTAAACTTACAATTTGCAGTACTGGCTTGTATGTATATAGAGATAAATACATATTGTGCAAAACGTATCATGGAAATACTAGGTAACAAAAAGAAACTAAAATATTTTTGAAGTTTCCGACATTTGTTTGTCATTCTACTGTATTAGGAAAGTAGTTAAGATCGCGATTTTATTTAAAAATGCAGCGAATAGCACAATTATAAACAACCTACTTGCTTACTTACTATGAAAAGAATAAAAAATAATTGAAAACTGCTGATTTTAGTAGCAAATATACCTACCATATAATATTAATATCATATCGAATAGATATGTATTATACAAAAGCATTTTCTTTAATGGCAAATAATAACTAGGTTGTAGTTCTAAATTACTGCATTTTACATCTCTAATTTTAAGTTAATATGATTAAAGATTGTATCTTTAACTATTGCTTGTCAAAAGTAGTTATTATTTAATTTGCGTTCTACGAAATTGCAACTTCCTGCTTATTTCAAATAGCACGCTTTGATTTGAAAAATTAATAAAATCAGAACACCATTTCCCTACTTTCATTCTCTGATGTTTACATACACTGTCATTAACTAAAAAAGTCATTTTTTGTAAAACATAAATTGAATTGTTATTTCTTAGTGATTTAATATACTTATACTTTCACATAATTCATTCTCTTAAGATAGGTAATCGTAATATCGATTACTGCAAATTCATGCTAGAATTTTGTGTCTTAAGAAGTTAAACTTATATGTTGTGGTAGTGAATTTAAAGCCAATAATAATTCCACATTGGCTTAGACTTACCTTAGAATACAATGGTTACTTTTCTTCAATTTCATCTATTATTTTTAACAATAATTTCCATAATAATTAAATACCTTGTATCCGCTGTAACTTTCCCTGCAATTTCATGCTAACTTCCTGATTGCGCGAAAGCACGAATACATTTTTACTGCAATTGTAGCTAATTTTAATATCTAATATTTTAATTAATTTTTTCCACCTGTTTTTAATATTTTTCTGCAAACGCAGACACGTACAATACAGCGATCTGAAGTAAAAGGTATTTGAACCGATTCGTCAAGCCGGACAATCTCTCAACTTTCACTATCTATGCATAACACTGTCCCGGCGTTTTTAAGTGTTTCACATTTGAATATAACAATAATAGAAGATTACAATTAAAATCTCATTTAAAGCAAAAAGCGAAACTTTCATTAATTATCTACAAGAAAGTATTTATTCTAAACTGAAAATGTCTGATTAAAATTTATGTAAACATTATAATTCCTGGACTAACGGTTATAATAACAATATATTAACACTTTTTTTTTCACATCGATTTATAATGACAATAATGAGTATTTTTAGAATAGACTTAAAACAAACACTTAACACTTAAATGTCTAAATAAAACTCGGAAATTACAATGAACAAATAAAAATTGTAATAGTTCTAAAATAGATCTGATTTAATACTGTATAGTACATTTCAACACACAAGAAAATTATTTTTAACGTCTGTAAAGGACTGTATTGCAACTCCTATAACGATAATTACCTAACCCTTCATTTAAAGTGTATGGTTTACCTACTTACAGCATATGAATTAGCAAAATCTAATTTTAATTTTACATTCTTTGTAATTCTTTGTAATACACAATAAAATTGTTTTAGTTAATCAGCTGCCATTAATAAAAATGTTAAACCAATATATTTTAATGTAACATTGACGGATCTTTAAAACTAAATATGCCTACCTAGTGGAGGATTAACTATTCGATTATAAAATTGGTCCTAAATAATTAGTTAATCAGCTGTCATTAGTAAAAATGTGAAACCAATGTATTTTAATGTAACATTGACGGATCTTTAAAACTAAACGTCGACTACCTAGTAGAGGATTAACTATTCAATTATAAAATTGGTCCTAAATGAGGCTTCAGTTAATCAGCTGTCATTAATAAAAATGTGAAACCAATATATTTTAATATAACATTAACGGATTTTTAAAACTAAATGTCTATTACCTAGTGGAGGGTTAACTATTCGATTATAAAATTCGTCCTGAATGAGACTTTAGTTAATCAGCTGTCATTAATAAAAATGAGAAACCAATATATTTTAACATTGACGAATCTTTAAAACTAAATATCGACTACCTAGTGGAGGATTAACTACTATTCGATTATAAAATTGGTCCTAAATGATACTTTAGTTAATCAGCTGTCATTAATAATTATGAAATCAATATATTTTAATGTGGCATTTATAGATTATTAAAGTTAATTGCGCCTACATTAGCCGAATGCCTTGCAGGGTTTCGTCTAGTGCGAGGGACCGCAGGTTCGAGTCTCAATCTAGTCATTTATGGTAACCAATTTTTTTCTGGAGAGAAAGATTTCGCTCTGTGGAAGTGCCTGGCAAGCAGTAAATTATTTAGTCTCTATTTACCCCTAAAAAAATGACTTACTCACAGACGATGATTTATGATTACGGTGTAGCTTAAAGTCCTGCTACGGAATTCTTTTGTATGAACGTGACTTACAATGTTATTGCGTATTACAAACTAATTAATACCAATCCAGAATTTACAATAAGTTAATAACAAACTAATTAGTAAAAGCTTTATACAGGATGTTAGTTAAAAAGGTATTGTGATGGATGACGTTATTATGATTGAAAAAGTATATACATACGCTTTTGTTTTTTGACGTTTCCTTTAAAAGTTACACCTGTTTCCTGTTTTGAATTGCCAGACGAAAATTAATGAAGCAATCGGTTTTATCTAATGTCACGAACTGTCACTTTTAACAGTACCATTTTACGCAAGTCCGTAATCCAGGAACAATGCTGGCAACACGTTCATAAACTATCTCCATAATGGAATATTCCTATCAAGAAAAAGTTAAAAGCTAAAAAAAAATTAAAAGTATATTAGTCAGACGCAGATGGGCCAGTCGCGCACGGACTTAGAATGTTTAATATTTATTAATTATAGTAATAAAGTGTAGTATTATTCTAGGATGACATCGAAAATTAACTATAGTATTTCAAATCAAAATTAACTCCCATTCATACCTTTCTTAGAGTAAAAATTATTAAAATGAAATGATAAATATAACAGAGTTATTTCTGAAAAATATAGTGTTTTAAATTAAAAAAAAAACAAGCCATTTGCTTACTTAAGCACACAAATAAAATAAAAATTGTGTTACTCTTTCTTTGAAGAAATACGTGAGGTTATGCATAAAATATCCATTATATTTTACTCGACCATCTTCGCTTAAATAACTCAGATGTTCTGTGTTGTGTTATGTTTTCGTCGATATAAAATCAAAAAAACATCTGAACTAAACAAGTGCCTCATGTACTTACGTGCAGTTTAAAAACTAAATATATGTAATTCCGAAGGAAATACGTTAGTTGATGATAAGAACTTAATGAATTTTTCATTTTAATATGTCTTCTAAATTTGTCTACATTAATTTTTTTGTGTCAGTGTGATTTTAGTTAGCAATAAACGAGGTAATAAATTACTGCCAGCTGAACAAAACTGATTCAAAACCACTCAATATTGACACGAGCAACCACTGGTTTTACTATTGGCTTATAGGCCTGTAATTCATAGTTAATATGGCTTCTGTATTCAAATGCTAGCCGGTAAACCATACTCTTTAAATGAGAAATCAGGTAATTATCATCGCAGAAAGTGCAATAAAACTATTTCAGGCGTTAAAAGTGATTTTCTTATACATATATTGAAATACAACTATACTGTAACTGAAATTTTAATGATAATGTTTGATTTAATGTTAAATATGTAAGCTTTGTTTTTTTTAACAAGTAAGTATGTAAGTACATTATATAAGTGTACTTCAAATTAATAATAATAACGTCCGTAATTATATTACCAAAATAACTTCATCTGCTTTTCATTATTATACCATGTGATTCAGAATGATTGTTGTAAGAAAAAAAAACTGTTTTCCGGAAAAATTTATCTATACTTATTACAAATTTGATAAGCGAAGTTAGCTACATACAAAATTTCATACATTAAATGAATTTTCTCGACATTTAGCGACATTGCCGTGCGTGTTGTAGTATCTTTCGATTATTTATCTTATAATTTTTTTCAAATCGTTTATATTTACATCTAATATCCCAACAATAGTAATATTTCTGAATACTGTAAGAAATAAGGGAATTTATCTGTGGTAATAGCTCAACAAACAAAAAAAAATCAATATTAACATTAAGTGAAATAGTTTGTTACATTTTATAATTTTATAGGCTATCATACACTTCACGAAGCTGTCCAAAAGAGAGTTACATTTTCATCACCTATAAAGTTTCTACGGTACAGGAATTATTACCATTAGATCACGATGACTTGCTAAACAAATCATTTTTCTCGGATGAAGCCTGGTTTTATCTAACAGACTATATCAATTTGCGAAACTATTGTATCTGGTCTGCAGAAAATCCACACGAACTTCGAGAAACACAATTACATCCCGTTGGAGTTGGAGTTTGGTTAGCTACGGCCAGGCAACGAATAATAGGGCCAATTTTCTTCGAGGAAACTATAACAGCCCAACGTTACCAACAGATGTTGGAATTGTTTATTGCAGGGTTACAAGAAAATGAGCCTGAAGCAGGTTATTTTCGGCACGATAATGCTCCAGCACATACTGCTCGACAAACCCGCCAATATCTTCAACAGTTTTTTGCTGACAGGTTCGTTAGGGCAACAGATGGCCACCAAGATCGCCTGGATCTAACCCATAGATTACTTCATGTTCGGCTATCTAAAAAATAGGATCTATAGAAACCGCATGCATACCATAGAAGAACTGAGAGATGCAGTTTGTGACTTAATAATTATACTATTGTACGTTATAATTTAAGTAATAAATAATTTAGTTAAACACCAGTTAGTACTGAATTGTAAAATCATAATTTAGTAAAGTTAAATTAATTACATTTCATTTTTACAAGCAGAAACACCATCCATAGTCGTTTATATAATGCGAATTCAAATATAAGGTTACGTTTTCCTTATTTATGACAGATCCGTTTACTTTCTTATGTTCCAACACTGACTTAGTTCAAACCTTCATTACAAACACGCGGCATATACCTACATCTTGTTACTATCTATAGGAGCGGAATTGACAATCATTTTGAATCTCTGTGTAGTTACATCAATTAGTCAAAAAGCATTTTGTATTTTTTTTTTCTTTATGGGAATCTGATAAGAGGTATTTTATAACATCAAACATTTTGCAAAAATGTCCATTAAATTCCTAACCTTAGTATCACTTTCTTCGGCTGACTGTACTTGTATCTAGCACACTGTATGTATGTACTAAATACGTAAAATATTGATTAGCTGATTCTGGAAAGGATATTATCCTAAAAGTTCAGTCCTAACGAGTGCGGTTTTGCAACCATTAATACCAATAAGTTTACTCGCACCAAGAAACTTGTTTTCAAATTTTTGAAACGGAAGCATATAGTAATTGCATAAATATATGTGTTAGTTCATTCGAACCTTCCTCGAGTGCAATCAACCGTGCAAGACCGTTCACAAACTCTTACTAAATACTAAACGTATCCCATATATATGCCTAATCCTGTTTAGAAAACGTATTTGGTAAATTTTAAGTCTAAAAGATGCAAAAGAACGGCAGATTTTTTTCTCATGATAGCTGGCATATATTAAGTGTAAATAAATCTTCTAAATGAGATCTTAAGTAAAGGAAATTATTAATTTTGGCTTCTCACACCCAATCCTTTATTTACTTAATTAGAAATTATTTCCAAAAAAAGAAAAGTCGAAGTTATTTGGCCTCTGTGTTTGTGCACTTGACATTCACTTTTGTTCCGAACTAGCTAACGTTCATGAAAGTCTTCTATCCATTTATTTCACGCAGATCTGATTTCTGGGTCGTCATTTTTTCAAAGGAATTTCATCTCCTTTACAATTCAGAGCGAACCACACGCGTGGAAAAGAATGTGATTGAAAGCATCATAGATGAAATTATTTATTAATTGATGTATTTATCTTTTTTTTATATATCAGTGTGAAAGTGGATATTTAATTGTTCGAGAAATGGGATAGATGATTGATTAAAATTATTATACCAATCAACAGTGATTTGTAGGAAATATATTTTTGTAGCTAGTAAACTCGATTATAAAGTTATCCTTTCAGTACATTAAAATATAAAGATTATTTTATAGCATCTAAACTATAGAAAGTTGCATAATGAGAGAGTAATCCTTTCAAACTGACAGTTTTTTTTTTACAACGATATTGTATTGTACATGCGTTAAAAGTGTACATATAGATGTTATGCAATTGCCGGATACTTATTTATCTAACGCCATATTAAATTTGGCGTAGACTAATGACAAAATAATCATAGATTTACTGCATCAAACCAGGTTACTGAGGTAGTACAAATGTATACCAACCAGTAGTGTGCATTAAGAACAAATAAAAAACTTACCTGTCTGCAAGTTGTTTTACCAAAATTATTACAAAGAAAAAAATGGATACAAAACTTAAAACAACATCTGCAGATTATGTGTTATGTAATTGTTGTAAAAAGTCGGAGAACACTTTTCTAAACACCTTATGTATGGTTGATCTTTCATTCGGATCATTCACACCATCTTTTTCTCGCAAACTATTGTAGATAAATAAAAATATGAGATAAAACTTTTAATAGCAAGTTATTTTATTAATTAAATATTAAAGACCCAATAAAGACACCCATACGTATTACAATCGGTTAAAACAACAGCTTAACTTTTGTGCAGGATGTTATTGACTGGTTATAAATTTGTGTACCTGTCTTACATTTTTTTCCAGATGGAATAATGGTGCCTTCATATCATACACGGTATTTCAAAATTAGTGGTATATCAAAGAGTTTTTAAAATAATTTTTGTGTTCGAATAGAATTTTAATCAATTCAACAATAAATATTATGAGATTACATACAGTCAAAGTCATTGCGCGCTAGTTGTCCTTCGTATTGGGGTTGATTCGCAGAGATCAACCTCCACTGGGGCAATGAGAGTTGCTGTTTTGATGATTACAGTTCTTACGAGATATTTGCCTGGTAAATAGACACATATTTTATGACATTTTGCGTCCGTCATATGTACAGGCCTTTTGTAAGGTATTTCCGTAATTGTTAGTGCTATCAAAGAGTAATATAGGTGTCATGTGCTCTTTTTGGATCAAACTTAAAATGGTAAAATCAAAATTTGAAAATTTTCGTTCGCTTAAGAGATACGGGGGAAAATCAAAAAATTGTAAATTATATATATTCTTAGTTAAAAGAGATACAGAAAAATATTTTATACAAAAGTTTCTTTATAATGATTGTCGAATATTCTGCCTCTCTTCAGAATAAGTATACGGGGTCAGCATCAATGACGCCTACCTTTATTATATTTTAATTGTAAGGTGATTCCAGAATTTAGCAATAATTATTTATTTTATTTCGTTTAAACGTTCGACAGACCATTCGGTCACATGGGCATTCTCATGTAAACAAAACAACGCATATACAAACATTATTAGGCTAAATTTAAATGACATAAATACACTGTAAAAATATACTATTCAAATTCTAATATTCATATTCGATGTGTAGGTATTTCACTACTGATCATCTTTACTTCCTGAAGGGAATATTCTGAAGGAAAATGCCTTGAAGGACTTGCCAAATGCAGAGATTTCCTACATCACCTGGACATCGTCTGGCTATCTGCTGCTACATTTTATATCCTTCTTTTCTATTATAACTAATTAGTTTTAAAATATAACTAAGTAAAATAGTAACTTTGCATTTAAATAGTATCGAGTACATATTCCATAACAATACATATACATAATGTCGATCGAACGGATTTTAAGGCATCCATTTAAGGAGTTTTATTTCTGCAAAGGCTTCATGAATTCTTCGATCAAGTTCTTCTCGGGTTAAGACTTCTTCATAAATTAATGTTTTCCAACACACCCCAAAGAAAAAAAATTGATGCAGGGGACGTTTTAGGTAGACAACCAACTTGACAAAGTCATATAGAAATGATGGAAAATTGGGTTTTTAAAAAATTGTGCATTACGAATCATAACTATATGACTTTAGATTGGTTGCCTACCTAAAACTCTCCTCTATTCCCATTTAATTTTTAACATAGTGTACAATTTATGTCCAAACATTGAACTGCTTTCCAGACTTTATCCCAGATATGTTATCAGACGCACCTAAATCAACCATTTAAAAAGTGAATCTCTTAGTGCATTGAGAGGGACGGTCATCATTTTAACCACCGCATTTAGAAAAAACTAGTTCTTGAGTTTGAGTTCATGAAGTTCAGACTTTTGATTACTTAAGCAAACTTACTCTTGGATATCTGTTCATAGAGATAGCTGTAATTTAGTTTAGGGAATCATTTTCGTAATCGATTTAAAATATATGGATTTAAGCATTACTGTTTTCCTGCTAACACTGTTACTAATAAGACAAATTTTATTATAAAAATTTTTCCGGCTCGTCTGGGGTTCGAACCCACGCCCTTTTGTTCTCCGGACAAACCCCTCCACCAACTCAACTACCGAAGGCAATGGGTTAGATTTGAATCGGTTGTCTCAACTTGTTGCATGAACTCTAGGATAACATCCACTCTACAATAGACTTTAATGGTCGCAGTGGATGGGACGATAAATAAACATATGGATGCTGTCACTTTCTAAACTTACTATTTGAAATATTTCTGCAATAATAAGGAGTATTCAAAATTAAAAAACGAAAACAAAATGAGAAACCTTGTACATACAGTAGTTGTTATATTACTCAATTGCAACTGAGCTGAATGGCACATGAAACATTTTGTCGTTGAAATACTGTACAAAGCGATTTCTCTAAAATATTCAAATAGAATCAGCCTTAACCAGTATATGACTTAAAATTCCTTGCAACTAGTCCATGAAGTAATCAAGCAATAAAACAAAACATATTCTAAACAACATCGATTTACATTATTCATGTCCAGTGCTCGACACACTGTCCCAGAAAAGCTAATTTTTTTTTGCTATTTCGATTTAAATGGTCCATTTCACAGACACAATCCCACTCGACAACCAAAACACAGATTGCTTCTTATCTAACGAAATCATCAAAAAGAATGTCTTGTTGTGTGGTATACACAAAGACGACACACCAATTATATTCACTTTAAATTAACAATTTAAAGCATAAACAAAATTACTGCATTTTTTGATAAACAAAAACACAGATGATGAACACAAGGACGTTTAATAACTCCACAACAAAATCGTTTAGGTAGGTAAATATATTACCCTAAAGCCTTCAGCGAAAGTATCCACTACATGCTGCTATCAAAGCGGCATTTGTCCGTAAAGTAATAGTGAAATTCTGTATTCGCGTCCGTCTTTTACTAAATCTGGGACATGTTTTGTGGTAAAAAAAATGTTGGCAGTTCTAATGCTATATAAGTGGGAGATTGGGCATAAGGTGCATTTGTTGTCCGTTGGTGAGAGGGACTTTTAGTTGAGTGCTTCTTTTTAAAGAGAATTTACCGCGGCACAATGAAGATTCTTGTAAGTAATCGTTCGTATCTATGTATTTGCGCCTATCAGTACTGGACTTTCTTCGACGCAAGTGCGATATATTGGTGAAAAATATTAGTGCGTGTGTCAAATCTTATGCGTAAAAATCAATTTGCTATTGTATCAAGAAGCAATCTTAATTTTGCAGTGTTATTAGATTAGTTTAGTGTTGTTAATGAAGTGTAAAATCAGAAAAAAAATGTTGTAACTATGGTGTTTTTATTAGCCCTCAACGAATACGTTTATAAATGCATGAAAGATTTAGTAGTTTCAAGTTGGTATCCATATGTCATTAAATGTGACAATTTGAGGTTAATTTTGTTTATGGTGAATGTCAATCAAATCACTGCATAATTACCTACGTTATCAAACTTCTTTATTTTTACACATTAAAAACGTTAATTTTAGAAAACTCCATAAAAAGTTCCCTTCATATTTATTTTAAAAAAAAACACGTTTTTTAAATTTGAATTCGAACTAGTTTTTTTTTTTAGTGTATACTATTAGAAACTCTGAAGTATACTACATATTTTGATATTAAAACAATATCTTACTCCTTGGCGGGTACCAGAATACTAGAAAGAAGATGACTACATAATCCTAATAATTAACGATCAAGAATATAGAGGGCAGCAAAAGAGACTCACAACTAACCACTACAGGTTATTGCATATACTTGATGAGAATAAATTCAAAATTCACATATTATTTCTCTTGCAATGGGTTCACTGTGGTAATCGTAGCGAAACATAATGAATCTATAGTGACCCTAAGGCATCAGGGCTCCTTAAGCGTCACTCTCAATGCGGAACAACTGAAGTCAACTAAGATATACAGTGACCGACATGAAATTAGCAAAATATGGGAAATTATTTTATCATTAAACTAAGGTAAATTCTTTTTGTGGAGTTTTACAATCACTTCCTTGTTAGGTAATATTGTAATAATGAAGAATAAGAAATAAATATTGAAAACAAATTCTTAAAAATATTGAGCATGTCTAGAAACTTCAAAATTTATTTTGACACATGTCACGTGATTATGGCGGCAAATTTAAAAAGTATTCCGTGAACCGCCAAAAGATGAGGTTAAATGACATGGTATCCAAAAAAGTTATTTTAAAAGATTACTCAGAATTCAGTTTTAAGGCCGCATGCAACTGTTCGTATCTCGATTCTCTTAAGTTTTGGGACTTTTTTGCTGAGATGACGGCTTTATTTTTTAACGATCTGTCTACTTTTAAAATTTGGTCATTCCCAGGCAAGCAAATTTAAATTTCCATGAATTATTTTTAGTAACTTTAACGTTGAATCATGAAATTACTTACATTTTAGTATCACATATAGTTATTTTAATACCTTTATGTTGAAGTTACTAAAAATAATTACACGAAATTGAAATTTGGTTGACTGCGTTTCTAAATAAACAGTCCGTGTATTTATAAAATTTTGCGAGCCAATTTTAACATTGAGCATGATAAAGTTGTACTATTAAATATTCAAACTGAAAAGAATCATCCAATTTCAAGTTGGAAAAGTTTTAAATAAAATATTACTTTTATGTGAGTGTGGAATAAACTTCTTTACTTTAAATGAATTTAAATTTTATTTACTGGAAAATATTGCACTACCGGTTTCGGCTTTTACATTCAACCTTCTTTAGATGATTTACAAAACTTTGTAATAGTTAGTGTCAACATCAAAAAATCGTTATATTTAAGATAAATCTTCATAAGATTCTTCAAAATACAAAACAATCATTATTAATAGATTTTTCGTTTATTTAATCTACAGGCTTTCTTGGCAGCAGTATCATGTGCCACGGCAGCAGATCTACAAGCTCTCGAAACTCAACCAGCAGGAAGAAGTGTACAAACATCGAAGACAATCAACACAATCTCCATACCTCAAAACCCGACCAGTATTATCAACAACACGTCCAAGCCCAACCAGCCCAGTTGCAACATCTACAAGTCCAACAACCTCACCAGCAAGCTTACCCCGTTCAATATATCCCGACTCCTCTCTACCAGCAGCAACAACCTCAACCGGCCATGATAATCATAGCTCAGCCTCCACAAATAACTCCTCAGGCCATGCTTACGCACGCCGCACAACATCTGTTAATTACTTCCATTCTAATCCTCAAGCAAGGTACCAGTTTCTGCAAGGGAATTACCAACCGCAGCCGCCACAAGGTCAACCGGCTTACGTCGCTCAGCCTGCTGGCGTTCCAGCTTATGCTTATCAGGTTGCGAGTGTTCAACCTCAGTATCATCAATCGCAAGCGCAACCGAGCCAAAGTAGCGCGCCTTTTGTGCCTTCTCCGCAGATTTCTTCGGCACCAATACAACACCAACAAGTTCCACAACAAGCTGGTCCTCAGGAAGGGCAATACGCGCCTCAGTATGTACCCCAATCGATTCAGATACCGGTGATTGGACCATTCGGGCATAGCACCCATATTCCTCACATTGCGACTTTAGCCCAGTTGACCACGCAAAAATACCTCCCACAGCCTCTACTTAGAGCCACACATACTCCAGCCATTGTCACTGGATTAGAGAATTTCACACCAGAGCAACAGGCTCAGATTAAAGCCCAATTGCAATCTGGTGGTCCGATCACTCCTCTGAAAGCAAGTTTACCCCCGAATTTCGGAGCTAGTTTGCAACAGAACGCTTCAGCGATGAAACCCACTCCAGCGCCTCAAACACAAAGCACTAGTCCGCAAGAATTCCCATCTGAAGATGAAGATAAAACCCAACAAGGAACGCAACAGATTCCGTCTTCCAGCAGTTATAATTCCGGAATCACTTATGGAAATCAATTCAATAAAGGGTGAATTTTATTTATACCCGAGTAAAATTTTAACTGTTATTTAGTGTGTATATATATGATCATATAGCAGATGATTGAAACAAATTTATTTATTATTTTTCTATTCTAGTTTAAAAGAGAAATGTAGTTACCAAATTAGTTGGATATGAATAAAAGAATAAATTATTTCGAAGCGACGTTGTTTACTATATTCTCACAGACTTTGCTATTTTGATTATTAAAGAAAGCGAAGCTGGAATTTTGATATGTTCGAAGTATTAATGCATGCATCCACACATCTTTAGAAAGCGAAAAACTAGATGTCGTTAAACCTGTATAATGATGTTATAAACGTCGAATGGTGTACCTACACTTTTATATAATGAAAGTGAAACTTACATTATCCTGTTATACTCAAGCAAGGATATTTGCAATTTATAATTTATTGATGTTTTTGCATCTACACTGAGAAAAAATTTAATAATCATAAATAAAAATACAATTATCCTAAGTAAAAAGTTCAGCTGGATAGGGGACAAAAGCACAGATTACTTAGCACTAGTAAAAAAGAGATCCTAAACACTGATACTAACAACAAGCAATCTAAGTTACTTACGGTCTACTTCATATCGGTAACTTATGAAGTTACTTATGATAATTAAACTGAAGTCGTAAACCAAAGAATATATGCAATTGCGGTAAGTAAAAGATTTACTCATGTCAAGTAGATGTATTGCTATGAGTGATCTATTCTATAATGGCTATCACACTTTCATTATTAACCTCAATTAATGCAAGCTATTTGGATTACTTGTGATAAGGAAACAGTATCATTAATGGACGTTCACCAAATATCTGACATATAAAAGGTAATGGTTTCCTATAAATATTCAATATACTTACCTTAAATTTGTTGTTCAACTATATAATTTAAATAAAAAGCAGTATTGTTAGTAATAGTTTTATTTTGGATAGGACAAACACAGTGACTACCTGATATGAATGAAAGGCATTGGTTTTTTTTTTAAACAATTTACAACTTAATGACTCACAAAATATATTCCTTAATAATGAAAAAATGAACAAAGCAGTAATAAAAGATAAGGTAAATGGGGCTCCCTTGAAACGTTATTTAGTTATTGAAATTATTTAAATCTAAACAAAGGACAAAGAGAAATATGTCTTTGAAGTTACAACTAATAACAAACAAAGAAATAATATACCTAGGCGGTAAAATTGCGGTTTCTGTTGGTTCTTTGCACTGGGCGTTGTCTGGGCGAATTGATCCTCTGTCGGCGTATGTGGAGGTTATGTCAGGTGATCGCCTGGAAAACGGCTTCTTCGTCGCGGTATCCCTAAATGTAGATGGCACTTGGACTGTCGGATCACTAGCGACGGCATCCACACTTTAACTTCACCAGCGGGCGCAGATATCATCACAATGATGGGGAATTCAAATATCCCACCACGTGGTTTAAAACTGCAGTCTTGAAACATTCGATTGCTTATAGGCTCGGTACTTCTTCTTTCGCTGGGATTCTTTATACGGATGGGGCCTTGAGTTAACCCACCCGGTATTTTTAATATATTTGCGTTCCAACTGCCTACAATGGCCGTACTCCTTGGCCACTCTTTTTCGACGACCTTTTCACACGTCCGTCTCTTACTTGACGCTAGTCCGCGCTTGCGCGCGTAGCAATCTCGGGGACTATTTTATTACTCCGCCGCATTAGCCAATCAGGAATAATAAAACAATCACGGGGTGGCAGCAAAACTCAAATAAATATAGTTGTGGCAAGTTGTTACATATTTAAGAAAATACATGAGTTTAATAGCGATCAGCATTGTTGTTACTTCTACTAACCACGTGCTGTAGTCATAAGTAATACGTTACTTAGCACAAATTCGTCAGGTACGCTGTGTAATAGCCGTTAATAAAAGCACTATTTACACTAACAGCTTGCATTCAGGAAACTGGGTTTAGTTGCAGGTATTAATTAACGAGAATAGTTCCAAATAAAACTTTATCTATTGTAAATAATTTTTTATCAAGTAAACAGTTTACTTAGCCCATTTTTCTCAGTGTATAAATTTAACTTCTACCTAGATCCAGTTACATGCTCTACTCTTTTACATAAGTTGCAGAAACTTTCTCAATATCTCTGCAATATACTTTTGACATTTTTAATGTGCTAAGTTTGGAGACTTCCAAGATGATTTGTTTTATGCATCAACATTAATGTTCACTATTAAGATATATAGAGTGAAAACTGCTAAGGATCAGAACAGTAGCGGCTTCTCTTAAAAAACCACGGCTTCACCATTGCAAATCACAAATTAATCATTAAAAAGTTTTTATTTTCTGTAAAAATACCGATAAATACACGTAGTTCAGAGTGGGGCACGTTCAGACACTAAACTTTAAAAAGGGATTATATATTGTTATTTAACGGGGTATGGGAAGTTTCTCATATACACTTTAATACGAACACATTTTTGTGTGAAATACTAACCTACTTCCTAATACTATCTAATGGAAATGAATTTGTCAGTATTTGTGTTTCTGTGTAATTAGGGTATTTACTTAGATAATCACCACACTCATTAATGCATAAAATATAACACTCACCAAAGAATTTATTTTATGATAAAAAGGCATCCACATTTTTGTAGAAATTCACATTTTAGTATCGCATCTCTACAACAACAAAAAAAAATTTTTAAAAATGACTATGAAAGCCATTGTTACTCTTGCATCATGGATTACATAATAATGGTTGGTTCTTTACTAGGAATGTGTCCATTCACCTTAAAATCCCACAGCGAATCTCAAAACAGCAACGTTAAAGGATCGTTAACTTTAAAAATATCTTGGCTTTTCGTAGGACTGTTACTACTTTTTGCAAGTTCTCGAGCGATATATAATTTCTTTTTTAATGGCCTTCATGACATCAACAAAGAATCTGACACAACTTTACTAATATCGAAAGTAATGATATTTTTCGCAAGCCTCCTCACGCTAGCTCTCGTTTATCGGCATAAATTTGGCATGAAAGTCATTAAAAACATCTTATTGGCTTTAGAATATGCCAATAGGATCGGCAGGTGTGAGTTCATACATAAAAGGAGTGCTAAACTTGACGAATGTCTTACCTGGAAGACTCATTGCGATAATCTTAAAAATAAATTAAATTCATTATGCTGTATGTTTAGAAGTTTGAATAATGTTTTAACTACGGACCAGATGTTGGCGCTCTACCACGCTCAGGTGGGCTCTAGATTGAACTACGGCCTATGTTTGTGGGGTCTCGCTACCTCGGCGCCGGACGTATTCCTGGTGCAGAAACGGATTATGCGCATTATTTCGGGGTTGTCTGTTCGACAGAGTTGTAGACAGGTTTTTAAACAGTACGGTGTTTTGACGTTGACTTGCGCGTTTATTTTGAACGTGTTAATTTATATATTTCAGAACAAAAACAAATTTGCTAAAATAAACGATACACACGCAATCCCTACTAGGCGACATAACGATTTCCATATTCCATTTTGTAAATATAATGTAACATTGAAGTCTCCCCGCTACATGGGTCTCAAAATTTTAACGCGCTCCCAAACAATATAAAAATTATTGACGATTATGTTCTATTTAAACGTACACTAAAATCATATTTATTGGGTAACGCGTTTTATAGTTTAAATGAATATTTTAATTGTTAATTTTAATTTTATTTCATTTTAATTTATAAGGTCCCATTCTCCCCCTACTTTGACAATCCCTATACATATATATACATTTATACATATTTGTAATGTAATACAGGGAAATAAATATATTATTATTATTATTATATTATTATTATTATAAACCAAGTCGTCGCAAACTGTTTGCAATCATAATGATCTATTCTTGCGCATCAATGTTGATATGCATTTGCGAAATGTTATTTTTTAATATTGAGGATGTAATATTCGGGTTAGCGATTTATATGTGGTCGATGTGCCATCATTTCCTCTACGAAATTAATTATTTCTATCAGTTGCTTCTACACAAATTGTATTCTGATATGAGGAAGATCATTAATTATCGCTTGAGATCTGGAATGTTGCAAAATACAAACTACGACCAACTGTTCCTCGAGAAGCTCTTAAAGTTGCTGCGAATTCGAAGTATGATTTATCACACCTTTACTCAGCTGGAGCCGTATGTAAGCCCAGCTGCGCCCGTAATCGTCATCAGTCAAATGGCAATGCTGGTTTTATTTATATACAATACCATAATTATGATAATTCATCAGACGATCTTTCAACACAGCGTACTTTATCGACTAATTTGTTTTACGTTAATTATCCATACAATATGTGGTTATTCATGCACTAGCACATCTGAACAATTAGCCAAATCGGTAAGGTCCTGGAAAATCATATTTTTAGAGGCAAATTGATGACATAAATTTGAATTTTAGGGCGACGAAATGCTATTGTACCTTCACCAGGTGTCTGTATCGAGTTTGAAGCCAGTTGAAAGGCAGCAGGTTCGTAGAAGTTTAAACATTTCAATGTTATGGATTTTTGGTGTTTGTCAACAGGTTATAAATCTTATGTACATCATTTCTGTTCAGAAGTTTATACTAAGACCTTCGGGCATGCTTTCTATAACGTTCAAACTTTTCGGAACGGTTAGATAATTCAATAAACAATATTAAGATGTTTAGAATAAAGTAATCACATAATTTTTAGGTCTACTATATCGCCATGCCTTATGTAATGGTGGCCGTCCAAATGCACTTGCAGGGAAGTAAGAAAGCAGTAAAATAAATTGCAGGTTGATATTACATTTTAAAACAAATATATTTATTATATTATACTTTTCAATTATGAATATTGTTTTATTTGGGTCTATTAGGAAAGTTCACATCTGAAGGCAATTCACCGAATACAATTAACAGAAAACTAATTTACATAAACAACAATTCACAGAATAGCAAGATTACTGAAGCACAATTCACAGAAAAACGTATTCAGCGAAAATATATACCTAAAAAGTATCGATTTATCACCTGAATAAGGAGATTCCAGAGCCACCGCTCCGGAGGAATCCCAGAAAAACAGATTGGGACAACTACAGAACCAATCTAAGCAGCAATCAAAGATCATCATATCCAGAAGGTCCAGGCATCATCTGAATCTGGAAAACAACCCCAAAGAGGTGAACAAGGCCATACGTGAAGCATATGATTCGAGTTGTTCTCTTCAGCAGAGTAAAGGATGTAGGGACGCACCTTGGTGGAATAGTCATCTGTCGAAATTAAGATCCGATCCGCGGAAGCTCTTTAACAAGGCCACCGGTTAGACCGAGAAGCTTACTTCCTACAATAAAGCTATTATTAGGAAAGCGAAAAGAAGGTTCTGTGAGGAAATCGATTCAATACCTACCGCTTCGCGACTTCACAAAGTAATGGCGAAGGGTAGAATCGATACAGGAATGGCACTAAGAAAACCAGACGGAAGCTTCACTGAAAGTGAAGAAGAAAGAGGCCTCCTCCTTCAAGAGACTCACTTCCCCGAAAGCAAAGTGGGAACCTCGGAAAATCCTTCCGAGAAATATAGAAGACCAACTAAAGAAGCTACTACAATGGCCAAACACATATGCAGCAGCGAACGGTTAAAATGGGCAGTGAATACCTTTCAGCCTTTTTCCAGTTTTACTTCAGAAAGCGCAGGAAGAAATTTTTCCTCACATGATTCGGATAAGCCGAAGCAGTTTGGAGCTGGATTATATTCCAGAAGTTTGGCGAAGAGCCAAAATCACCTTCCTACCAAAGGGCGTTGCACCTGGGAGCATGTGAAATCGCAGAGGGAGACTTACCTAGACTGGGGCCCTCTGATACCCCCACACTTTCTGAAAGGAATAGGATTGGAAGGCCAGCTGTAAAGCAGCAAGAATAGGGGACACAACAGATCTTTTAAAGGTCACAGTGTAACATCACCCTTCCATTTATATACATATATACATCACCTGAATAATATAAATCCATACCTACACCTGAATAATCTTCGACAATTTCCTATGAAATTTCCTAAGAAGAATCCTTGGTGGAATACCCATGCGAATTACCAGGTCCATATTTGCATCCAAGGTATTTCATCAAGAATAATTTTATTGGATAGGTAGTACTGTTTGGCCCTCAAATACGTCACACCTAGATGCGTAAGAGCATACCTTATTTTCTCCTTATATTGCATTGGCTCCAGAGCACAAATGGGGGTGGTTTAAATGCTGTAACGTAGGACATAGTATTTATGATTCCAACATACGTGCACTTCTCGCGGGAAAAATCGGGACACCAGCAATCGTCAATTTTAAAATTTCTTGGGTGTAAATGCAACTTTTAGAGTATATATTCAATTATCAAAGCCATAAATCACATAAATGTATAGAGAGAAAAAGGTTTATATATAGAATAAACAAATCCGAGTTTCGGTGGCGGCGTTTCCTTTAGAAATGCCGAATACTGAAATATTCATGCAAAAAAAGATTCATAACAACAAAAAAGCCTCTTGAATAGACGGCTTCATTTAGAAATATATGTGTATTTAACTTGTTTGATGTTATGTAGAGACCATTCTTTTTTAAAAAAACATTGGTTATGGGATTTTAAAATTACATTACTTGTTAGTGCTACTTTGTATTAGTTACTTACGTAACAATAGAGAATATGTCAATCAGCCTCCTGACTTTGGGACAATGTGATTTTTCAGATTTATTTGATTACACTATTATTGTTTAGTATTCTTAAATATTGTATTACTTTAATGTTTTTCTATCTATTAAAAAAAAAGATTTAAAGCAATTAAGTTTGCAAAG
Organism: Protaetia brevitarsis; assembly: GCA_004143645.1. Classification (NCBI taxonomy): domain Eukaryota; kingdom Metazoa; phylum Arthropoda; class Insecta; order Coleoptera; family Scarabaeidae; genus Protaetia; species Protaetia brevitarsis. Next base: position 2,006 of record RXPK01005000.1, on the reverse strand, counting down.
AAATTATTTTTTTGTAATAACTCTCGGTTTATTGTATTTTCAAGAAATATATCTTAGTTATCGCCTGTGTAATCCAATATCTTTATTCGATTTTATTGAAATGCTTTTGGTCTGTAGCACAGCTCCAGGCAGTAGAAATGAGAAAATATTAAAATTAAATGAATCAAATCCAAAAACAAATATTTTAACACTAATTGAGATTGACGAAGAATATGCTTTCTTACGATGTTTGTTATGTATGTAAATGCAATGATATTGTAAATAATTGTTAATAAACCTGTGCTACATAAAGTTAGTTTGTAAACAGACCAAGCGTTGTACATATTTCAAGAAAATAGAACGACTTTGGATTACACAGACCATAGCTGCAATATGTTTCTTGAATATACAATAAACGCAGGTTAATAAAATAAATAATTCTTAATGCTTCAAGAATTTTATAAAAACCTTTAAATTATTTTTTGGCAATTTTTTAATACATTAAAAACTTGTAGTAATGCAATATTAAGAATATTAAACCAACAAAATAGTTAATACATCAGTAATTGTTAATCAATAAATCTATGAAAATCACACTTTCCCGAAACTAAGGAGACTGATTGATTGTCTATTGCTAAAGTTATACTTTCGCACATAAATCGAACTAAGTGCTATATCAAAGCACACTAACAAGTAATATAATTTTAAAATCCCATCACCATATGTTTTCTCAAAAAGATTACCTCTACATAATATCAAATAAGTTAAATACATATACTATATTTCTAAATGAAGCCGTCTATTCAAGAGGCTTTTTTATTGTATGTATTTTTTTTTTGCATGAATATTTCCGTATTCGGTATCTCTAAAGGAAAACGCCGCCGCCGAAACTTCAATGTGTTTATTCAGTGTATAACCTTTTTTTCTCTATTCATATTATTTTCTGTTTAAAGCTGCGTTTACACCCAAGAAATTAAAATTCTCGATTGCTGGGTGTCCCGATTTTCCTGCGGAGAAGTGTACCTGTGATATGTCTAAGTCCCAAAATTGATGAAAACAGCCAAGTTTGGATATTCTAAAAATAAAGAGACTGCGCTATGTATTGTTTTAAGACTTCTTTTACTCTGCCACGTTTTGTGTATTTTTACAACGATATATGATAATTACATTTTTTTCAAGTTTATAAAACATTGAGAAGGGCTTGAGAGCGTGCTCTTTAGGTAACAGATGCTATTCGTTAGCAAGCCACCTGGAAGAAGTGCTAATATTGACAGGATAATTTTGGTTGCTCCTACAAGTGTCTCGTTGCCATCTAAGTGGGGAAAGTTACTTAAAGAAATTTTTTAGTATCGCGGATGATAAATAACTATATACGAGCACTGAAAACATTTCCTTATAGAGATATTTTTTAAGCTCGTCAGCAATATCTCATAGAGTGTGCGATATCAAATGCGTTAATCGAATACGTTTAAAAATAAATATTGGGATGTAATGGTTAAATGGTTTTAAAGATATCAAAAATATTTAAAGATGAGTACATTGCTTATACTTTTTCAGATAAATAACAATAAGTGCTATCGTTTTTTTTTTTTTTCAATATACACCGTAAGAGCCGGCAGTACGGCTGAGAAGGAAGGGTGCAATCATCTTGCCATTTAAAGTCAAGCAGGCAATATGGGTAAGCCGGTTGTTGGTTGGTCACACATTCGGACAACCGCTTCTCAAAGTGGCTCGGTGGTGTTCCGCACTTGTAGCAAGGACCTTCAAGGCCTAGTGTGAGTATTATCGATTTTATACACCGTAAGAAGTCAATTTACATTCTATCTTATGTAAAATGTATCATAATACATATTGCTGTGAACTGATGGTCCATGCATATCAGTAAAGAGAAATTAAAAATGACAAATTAATTAGCTAGCCCAGCAAAAATGAATCCAAATTGGGCGCAGAGACTCCTAAATCTCAAGAAAATTTATTAAAATTTAATTAGTGGGCGGTTGCAAAATTGACTTTCCCCATTAAATTCC